>CM019152.1:9735260-9902170 GCA_009733165.1 Naja naja
TGTACAGTAATTGGCATACATTAAAATTAAATTTCATTGTATACAGCTCTCAAAGAGTCTCAACTTCTATTCTAATATTTATTACATAAACATGACAAGATAAATAAATACAAAAGTATGCACATACCCACATATATTATATGACACGGAGAAACAGCACAGTCTGGTTCGGATGTATACATGTATATGGTGAGAGAAAAGACTCTTGCAAGTTTACCAGGCGGATAGCATAAAGAACAAAGCTGTTAAAGAATTTGGTAGTCCTGCTAGAAATACTTTGAAACCTCCTTCCAGAGGGTAACAACAGAAACAGACAGTGAAGTGGGTGTGTGGAGTCTCTAACAATGCTTTGAACTCTAAGCACATAGCATCTATAAGCATCTATAAACTGTCCTTAAATATCACATTTCAATTCTTACTATGTTACAGAGCCCCTGATTATGACATCGAATATGTAAACAAGTTAAATTCACTACTAACATGGGCAACCTCCTGCCCACACGCTTTTATCTTTCTTGGTGACTTCAATCTACCTCGTATTAACTGGACCCTAAACAAATGTACAACTGAACCCATACATGCAACCTTCTACAATGCTGTAACAAATCTGGGACTGGAACAACTAGTAGCCAACAACACTAGACTTAACAACTGCCTCGATCTCATCTTCTGCAACAGTTTGAATTCAATTTACGGACTACAAATTAATGAACCCTTTTCCAACAGTGACCACAGCATGATTGACTTTTGTCTCAACATACATCCTCACAAAAATCACCATAACGACAGGATCCCCAATTATAATTTCAAAAAAGGCAACTATGATCTTATAGACAACGATTTCTCATCTCTTGATTGGCAAATTCTATTCATTGGATGCAATACTGTTGAAGACCATTACAACATATTTTTACTTGAAGTCAAAAGAGTCATCAAACTATATGTACCAATAACAACTCCCAAAAACAGGAAAAACTACCCATAACAATAAGGAAGCTCCAATCCAAAAAGAAATCCCTTTGGCAGAAAAACAAATCTGGTCACGTTGCCAACTTTAAAATCCGATACAAAAATTTATGCCACCAGATAAAGACTAAATGCACCAATTATCACATTAAACAAGAGGAAAACCTTCTACGCACCAATTCCACCCGTGCTTTCTACAATTTTGTAAACAACAAACTAAAAGACTCAAGGTCTATTCCACCCCTGAAAGGACCTAATGGTAAAGACTGCAACGATGACACCATTAAAGCCAACCTCTTTAACACATTCTTTGGCTCAGTATTTGTGAACAGCAATGGGTCATGCCCAATATTTCCTAGTCGAACCACAGACAACTACAATGATCGATTTTACAGAAGACAATGTTGAAAAAGCACTACGCAATCTAAAACCATCTCTATCTATTGGACCAGACGGAATATGTGCCTACTTCTTAAAAAAGCTATCCACTGCCATAGCCGAACCTCTAAGCATAATCTTTGAAAAATCTTTCAGGACCAGCTCCTTGCCAAACCTATGGTCACTAGCCACGGTCATCCCCATCTTCAAAAAGGGAGATCCCAGCCTAGTTGAAAATTACAGACCAATCTCTTTATGCTGCATCACCTGTAAAGTAATGGAATCAATTATTAACCAATCCATTATCTTCCACTTAAGAGACAAACAACCTACTCTCTAACAAGTTGGTTTCAGAAAAAAACTATCCTGTAATCTGCAACTCTTACACTGCAAAAACATATGGACTACACAACTTGATCAGGGCAAAGCAATTGACACAATTTACATAGACTTCTGTAACCCTTTGATTCAGTGGTACAAAACAAACTACTCCTAAAATTAAAATCTTATGGTATCTCTGGACACCTACATAACTGGATAGAAGCATTCCTGTCAAACAGGCAACAAATGGTCAAAATTGGAAGCATCCTGTCAAATCCTGTACCTGTCAAAAGTGGTGTCCCCCAAGGCAGCGTTCTAGAACCAACTCTCTTCATACTCTACATAAATGACCTCTGTAATCATATTAAGAGCAACTACGTTTTTGCTGATGATATGAAGTTATTCAACACCACCGACAATACTGCTACCCTTCAAAAAGACCTTGACTATGTATGTATCAGAATGGTCAAACAAATGGCAACTTCAAATCTCAACAAATAAATGCTCTGTCTTACATACTGGCAAAAAAAAAAATCAGAAAATAAAATACAGGCTAAATAGTCAAAACCTTGTTGATGACCCAAACTTTGTCAAGGACCTTGGAGTACTCATCTCAAATGATCTAAGTGCTAGAGCCCACTGTAACTACATAGCCAAAAGGCATTAAGAGTTGTTAACCTAATCCTGCATAGCTTTTTCTCTGGTAATATCACTCTACTAACTAGAGTATACAAAACATTTGCTAGACCAATACTTGAATACAGCTCATCAGTCTGGAACCCGCATTACATATCTGATATTAATACAATTGAGAAAGTCCAGAAATATTTCACAAGAGGAGTTCCCTACTCCTCTACTCATAGCAGAATACCTTATGCCACCAGACAAGAGCACACAATAGATACAAACCCAAGGTAAACTGCACCAAACTTGATTGCAAGAAATATGACTTCAGTAACAGAGTGGTCAATGTCTGGAATACTCTACCTGACTCTGTGGTTTCTTCCACAAACCCCAAAAACTTTAACCTTAGACTGTCTACTATTGACCTCACCCCTTTCCTAAGTGGTCTGTAGGGGGCGTGCATAAGCGCACCAACGTACCTACCATCCCTGTCCTATTGTTTCTTTTTTTCTTATTCGCATCCATTTCATGTATTCATAACCATGTTTATACTTACACCTGTTATGTAATAATCGCTTGACAAAATAAAATAAATAAATAAATAAATAAATAAATAAATTATCCTGAATAACAGGAAATGAGCTTCCTATAATCTTCTTGGCTGTCCTTACCACTCTCTGAATGAACTTTCTATCTGAGGCACTGCTGCCACCAAACCAAACAGTGATGCAGTTTGTTAAAACGCTCTCAATCGTGGCTCTGTAAGAAGTGGCCAGGACAGAAGAAGAAAGATGTGCTCTCCTCATCTGACGCAGGAAATGCAGGCACTGGTTTGCACGCTTCACTAAAGATGAGATGTGGAGAGACCAGATCAGATTGTTAGTTATCTGCATCCCCAGATACTTAATACTGTTGACCATCTCTACAGCTACATCCTTGATACTGAGTGGAGTATGACCATGCCAGTCTTTCTAAAATCTAACAATATGTATTATGACTAGAATCTTCAAAACAGTGTTTAAACAAAGTTATATTGTAGTCTGTTTGGTTCTGGACTAGATGGATATAGAAATTAGGCTTCTATATCTTGTTCAAGAAGTTATAGCTTAGCACAAACATCGACCCAACATTTTTGTTAGGCGTAATTATCCTCAGTAAGTTGAGGACAGTGTACTGATTGAGCAAGAGAAAAATGTTACATGAAATAGGGTTACCAGATTTCCATTTATATACAGCATTCATATCTATATACTTCTAAAACTCTTGTGTCTACTTATTTGTTACCTTCAATTGGGCAAAATGATGCATCACACTCAGAGCAATAATCAATGAATCTATATATCTGATATGGGCTAATTCATGGAATGCATCCAAAATCCATGAGTCTGTGCAACTGAAATTTGGCAAAGATGTGGCCACTTTAAGTGCTGCCACACTGAACTGTGGTCACTTGAGTGCCATTCCCAATATTCCCTGCCAGTTTCCTGCAAGAAAAAAAAAACAATGGGGAAGTCTGCAGGAAGTAAAAAATTGTTCCTCCTTCAGCTGTTTTTTCCCACCTGTGATTATTCTGTTTCTCTGTTAAGGTAACAAAATCTCTCTGAAACAATGACCCAACCACAGCACAAGTTGTCTAGTGTATAAATAAAGCTTCTTTTCCATTTCTGAGTTGTTTTCTTCTCCCATTTGTTATTTTGCAAAGTATAGTTCTTTTAACCAGTAAAGGGTTTATTAAAAAAAAATAGTGCAAAAGTTGGAGTTTCATACGGACTTGAAGCTGGCGGCTGGCGGTCCCCAGGGCTAGGGCCTTCTCTGTGGGAGCGCCTGCCCTTTGGAATCAGCTCCCCGTGGATCTCCGTTTGGCCCCTGACCTCTGCTCCTTCCGCCGGGACCTGAAGACTTGGTTGTTTCAACGGGCCGGCCTGGAATGACCCGGGGGGGGGTGTTGGGTTTTAATTTTTAATTGTATTCGGCTTGTTTATTTGTTTCTCTTTTATTGTAAATTTTTCTCTGTTTTAATGTTCGCCGCCCTGAGTCCTTAGGGAGTAGGGCGGCATACAAGTCGAATGAATGAATGAATAAATAAATAAATAAATAAATAAATAAATAAAGTATACCCATTATTTCTGAATGGGGACTTAATAAGAAATTTGGATTCAATTTATGCTGGCTATCAGTAATATGGCAATCTATTGCAGCGGCCCCAGCCTTTCTGGAGGGGGGAGGGGAGAGGAGATGGTTGTGTGTGCGTGTGCACAATTCCATTCAGGTGGCCATGCCCGCTGTTCTCCAAAATGGAGCTTCACGCGCAAGTGTGTGTGTATGCCCGCTGCTTGTACAACTGGATTTGCATGCTTGCTTGTTGCTCACACATGTGGAGCTGTGCATGTGCACGTGCTCACCCCTGGCACTTATGTGGCCCTGTTCCAAAAGGGGCATGGCCTGATACCAGGCAGCAGCCTGGGGGGTGCAGACCCTGATCTATTGCCAACTACTTTAATTTGGTTACATGTATATTGTCATAGAAACATGTCACACATTAAGTAAAACATATTATAAATATCTCTGAAATGACAAATGTAGAAGAATGTAGTAGCAGATGTGATAAATATTACATTTTGGAAAACTTTTTACCATAGCAACTTCAAATAAGTAAGAAAAGTATGTTCATTTTCCTGCATATGTAATCTTACATTTCTTGTAATCCCTATGTAAATGTAAACAGCTGTTAATCCTATACTTAATCCTATTCTTGGAGCATACATACAATTTAGCTAAAATAATTTATAGGAATGGAATATATGAAGTCCACTGAAACAGATACATAGATGATAATTCTACATCTGCAAAGATCTGAAATTGTAGTATTCTTTGTACACCATATTTACAAATAACCAAAATATAAAACAAGACATTAATGTTTTAAAAAATAAACTTGTTATAGTAGTATGCCGTTTTTAAAGTCTATGGAAGATGATCAGCCACTGATAAGTTCAAAAAGATGTACTACTCAGCTGTTTTTAGAAAGCTGTTACTTCTTTCATTGTGAATTTATGGAAGATTAACAAGAATTTACAGTTTTCAGCATTGCTTGCTCTTCCTACATAAGCCTCCCCTGCATTTCCAAGATTCTAAAATACAGAGCATAGCAGCTGTTTGCATTTTAAAAAAATAATATAAAAAGATCTTTCTATAAAAAGATTTTTCTAATATTAGTTATTCAGTCTTTATAGCATAATGTGGTTATGTTTAGCAGTTATGAAGTAGTGTACTTCAAAATCTGATTTCATACCAAAGAGCAAATAATTAATTTTTAAAAAAATTGAAATAGCATTAATGAAATGTATCTTTCAATAGCTGAAATCAAAGAATCCAAAACGTTGGCTGAAATGTATAATTCTTTAATCTCAGGATCCACTCTTACATACAGTGTAAGAACTCTCCGGCTTGTTAGTTTTTCCAATCCAGTGTAACATTGGAAAGAAATTGTACACAGGGGCTTTGGACTCAACTATCTGTCAGCAGGATACCTCTTTGAAAACAAGAGAACAGGCCTAAATTTGGTCTAGGAGAAAATGGCAAAATGAATTGAAAACTGATCCCATAAAGCCAGGAACAAAAAAAAATTCCTCAGTGATTTCCTATAGGAGAGATGGAGGTAGTGGTGGTGGCGGTAGCAGCTACAGCACTGGTGACAATTTGCGTCTAAGCCAACTCCATCTTGGTCATGGACTTCAGTGAGAAATGCTTGCAACCCATTCTGACCTTCTCAGAGCACACAAACAGAAGGGCAATGCTATGGGGAATATGACTGCAAGATGAGGATAAAAGAAATACACATGTATTGCATGCTCTTTCAATACACAAAAGAGCATTTAGATTCTTTCCACAGCAGCTGCTGAACCTAGAACTGTGGAAAAAATCCAAAAGCCATTCTCTACATACTTTCCCCAACCTGTTAGCAGCTATATAATAATAATTCAAAGATTTGGTTCCATTCACTGTGACTCTGTACTGGCAGAAACTAAAATGTCTCATCAGATGCATTAACAGGAAAAGATTCATGATATAGGGGTTGACTCTGGAAAAGTTTACAAACCTAGTCCTTAGTTAATCATCTCTAATATAATTAGAGCAACTACATTAGGGTTACAAAAATGCAACTGCCGAATCTCTTTGCTGCTGTTCAGATTTTTGCAGCCCAGTTCTGATCACCCTAACATAATTTATTCTGCCCTGCTACAAATGTGAACAGGTCCCTGAAAAATACAGAAAAAAATGAAGAGTGGTGCTGAATTGGACAGCTTATCCTGGTCTCAACATATACTGTACATGCTAAGCTGGACACTTGTATAAGTGAAACATGATATAATTAGGATTACCAGATCAGGCTGCACAAATCTGAACAACCACTGAGTGGCATACTTTCTACAACAGTGACACCAAGTTCTAACAGTATTTCCATATCATGCTCTAAAGATTCTTCCTAACAATAAATTGGAACATCTTTTAAATTACTTTTTTAAACTGATAAAAAGCCACAGGTAATACTATAACACAAGTGTTGAACATTTATAATAACTATCTTTAACAATTTTCAACCATATCTTTATTCCTTTCTAATGCCCAAGACATTGCTTTCATTTGTTTAATTTACTTTTCACAATTTTCTTAATAAGAAATGTTATGATCTAATATTTGGAAGCAGAAAACCAACACTGGTGAATGAATAAGAGATTTATCTAATCTGCAGATAACACAAAATTAGGTGAAACAGCTAATACCTCCAAAGGCAATAGATAAAATCAAAATGATCTTGTAATAGTTAATAGAAACCAAGAGAAGCTAGCAGAATGATGTGGAAATATAATTATAGACAAAACAAGTATTGTTATCAAATAACATATAGAAAGCAGTCCATCGTATTCTGTTTCAATTTCAGTTCACTTTATTGCATCATAGAGCAGTAGAGTGTTCTGTGAACATGAATGTGTGTTGTATTTCTATGTTAGTAGTTGATAAAAAGCTTTAAGATAGAATTATTAATACACATATAAAACAACCTAACACCTGTAAGTTAGGTTCAGAACGCAGCCTATTTTTAATTATAATTTAAGCACTAAAATTATATTAAATATGATAACATCTAACATTACAACAAAGCAGCAATATCTAAAATATAAATAATATAGTTACACAAAGTGCATTATAGAAGATTAGTCCAGTGGGGTTCAACGGATCTTCCATGCTGCTGCAGAAGACTTAGGTATATGAACAGTAGCAAAAAGTAGTTCATTTATGAGAGGCATCTGGGCATAGGCTGACTCTGGCTGACCAGAATATCTACTAATTAGAGGTAGGGATCTACCTGTAATATTTTCCCTAGAACTGCTTTCCATTCCATATCCTCCGTCCCTTGTTTCAGGGTTTGTTTTGCCTGATCTTATTCCACTTGAGAACTGAAGGAATCTAGATTTAAAAGAGTAGATTCAAAAGCCCTGAGCCAAGTGTACTGAAAATTGTCTTTAAAACTTAATGATAGAAATTAAGCTTCAAAGGTGAATAATAGGATCTAGACATACTCTTGACTCAACTTTTATCATACCTATCTCCAGTCATGGATGTGCATTTGAGATCCAGAGAAGTATCTGGAGAGTTGCTCTGATTTAGATTGTATTCTTTTCCAATGAGGTAAAATAAGAAGTGGGAGAGCCAACCAGAGTCCTATAGAGAAACTGGACTAATAACTTGGTCCAAAAATGCTTAAGTGTGGTTAGAACATAATATCCTCCCCTTGGATCAGAAAGTTTGAGGATTGCATTGGAAGATCTTTATCCAGTAACAGCAGCATATACCCAGTGGGCCTTCCTGGATCCAGTGGCATGCATGATTATCCTAAATACTTAAAGCTAGTCACCTGTTCTATTACACTGACATTAATGCTCCAGAGAAGGAGCTTCACCTTTTTGGCAAAAGCCATAATTTTGGTTTTCTGATTTAGCATTGTTGCAGTATTAACATATTGGTGTTCTGGAAAGAATTACAGAGTAATTCTTTGCTGCAATTCTCTAGTCTCGCCGACCTCAGGGACCACCAAAGTCATAATTTTAAATCCCAGAGACCATTAACCGGTTCTGTGAGTGTGGCCTAATTTGTGAGTGTTGCTTGGTGGTCATGTGACTGGCTGGGCATGGCTTGTATGTAAATATTATAAATATTTATATAAACATTGAATTTTTTATTAAAAAAAGAGCAACTTTTACCCCAAATCAGGCAAAGCAGGCAGGCAGATTGAGTTGCTCACAGAATCACAGATTCATTCAGAGATCTATCTGCCATCGGCTACCTCTGTCTGTCACATAAAATTTGCTAGCAAGCAAACTCACAAAATTAACTCATTGGGCATGTTATATGTAGAGAGCAACTTTTACCCAAATCAGGCAAAGCAGGCAGGCAGATTGAGTTGCTCACAGAATCATTCATTCAGAGATCTATCATCACACACATATAATTTTCATGTATGTAAGTATTGAATTTTTTGTTTTAAAAAAGAGCAACTTTTACCCAAAATCAGGCAAAGCAGGCAGGCAGATTGAGTTGCTCAAAGAATCATTCAGTGATCTATCTGCCATCTGCTAGCTCAGTCTGTCACATAAAATTTGCTTGCCGTGAGTCTGCACTGAATAGAACCTTCAGTCCTAAGGGAGGTTCGGCTGTGCTTAAAAGCAGAGCCGAAGATCTAAAGATTAGCTAGAAAGCAAGAAATCCAACCATTTCCTGCTTCCTAGCTAACCTAAATCTCCTGGCACAGCAGAACAGCTGATGGTCAGGGGGAAAAAAAAGGAAAAATAGCAATTTAGCAGGTAAGTTTGCCAGGTAAGGAGTGGAAGGGGAGGGTTCCTGCGGGCCATGTGGGCAGCGCAGCTTGTGTTTCTGCACAACCTGGATAAATTGCTTTGGGGGGTGCTCTGGAGGTGACATTTCTCTGCAGACCACCAAAATTTTCTCATGGATCACCTGTGGGCCATGGCCCACTAGTTGGCGACTCGCTGGTTTAGACATCTCACTGTACTGCTGATATAAAATTTGAAAAGTGGGTAGAGAGATGAATGTGCTTAGCCCATAGAAGATAGGAGAAAACATGATGAACCCTCTTTAAATACCTCAAAGAAGCTCATGTAGAATAGCAAGACTAGCTTGCTATGATACCAGAGTAACAGATATAGTAATAATGTGTAAGTTACACGAAAGCTAAATTCCAACGGAACATTAGGAAAAAAAACTTCCTCACTGTAAGATCAATCAATGGTATGTTTTCCTTCACTGGATCTAATCAAGCAGCTATCTGCTGGAGATCTTTGCTTTCAATTTTTGCACTGAGCAGGGAACTGAATGCTGAAATCTTATATACGTTAGTTTAGAATAAGCTCCACTGAGCACAGTGATGTTTTTAGAAAATATGAACAAGTTCAGGTTTCTTTAGAGCAATTGTAAGAAATACAGAATCCACCAAGTAACGATCTCTTAAATAGAAAATAAAAAACTAAATCAGATTCTGTACATTTACGGCAGTACATATGATTTAGATAATTTCTGCACTAATATTGTCTTCTAGAATCATCAAACTATTGTTGCGCCAAAATATATGTAAACAGACTTATTACTTCAGGAATATAGCAGAGCTATACCACCCTGATTTAAGGTTTCAGTGTTCCAGACTACTTTAGAGCTTAAAACTAATTACTCAATGTAACAAGCATAGGACAGATGTAGCATAATCAAAGTATCTGGCCCTCACAAATTACCAATGATTTCAAGACAGTATCTAAAGCATTACGGTAACCGGAAGTGGGCTGCACATACTGTAACAACCGATTCGCCTAGTGCAGAACCATACATGCGCCATCCGCGCTTGCTTGCAGCTGCAAGAACATGGGATTTCCTGTGTGCAGCAGTTATGGTGAGTAGAGTGGGCGAGGCACAGAAAGCAGCTGGGCTGTGTGGGCAGGGCAAGTGAGCCAGATATATAGGACGGGATAGCACCAGGGCGGATGGGTGGACCCAGCCGGTGGTCGGAATCACTGGTACGAGCGAGCCGGTCCAAACCAGCAGCAACCCACCCTGATGTTAACTTGATTGGATATGAGGAGGCCTTGCCCACTTTTTCCAGACATAGATGAGAAGTATGTAAAGCCTGAACTTAATATGTGGCCTAAATATTAATTCAAAGAAAGTAGATTAATCCTGAAAAATATTAACAATGAAATGTTAGATAGGTACTTGGATTAAAAAAAAATAAATCCTTCTTCAAATTAACTTGACAGGAAAGTTATTTGCTATTGTCTTTTAAAACTTCTGTTAGCCTAATTCTGTAACTGTAAGATCAGGAAATTGAAAATCATGCGGAATAAAGCAATGGTAATCCACTTCCAGATTACTGCCAAGAAAACTAAACTGAATAAGGCGTAACGATTATTTAGTATTGTAATTAGTTATTACTTTTACAACATTAGGTAACAGAAATAACTTACAAAATGTTTTGCAGTTTCTATCACCAAGTCACTTATCTCAGTTGTAAATTGTCCTACTCGCTCTTATAGTATTACATGAATTTCTTCAGTAACCTCATTTACAGTAATCTGTATATTTAACAAGCTCAAAAAGTTACAAAACCACATTGAGTTTCCAATAGCCCAAAGGCAAAGAACAAACCATTTCAGATTATTAAATATTATATTTTTATTATCTTGAATTTCAGACTTAAGGTGACTATTCCGGTGATAGAACACAAAGAGGGTGTATTCAGAGGAATGTCTCCTTTACACTGTCAATCAAAATACACTATGCAACTATTTTTTCCCTGATACATAAAAATTAAAAGAATGAGAAAACTTCGGAGCAATTGCCACAAGATTATGATCTTGCCACAAGATTATGAGTATGGGGCGAAAAGGCAGCAAAATAAAAATTATCTAGGACCACACTTAATATAATTCTATTGCAATAAACTAGATTCCATTCTGGAAACACATAATAATCCAATCAACAAGAACAGAGTAGGAGTTATGCATGTTGTCATCCAATAAATCCCCAAAAACAAGTTGAGGAAGGCTATAATAGCCTATCACAATTTAGGTTAGTCCATGTTTTAGCAGTAAATATCAGTAAATTCATTAAGTCTTACTATTATGTACACAGGCCTAGAATTATATCTCATGTATCTTGTATGGTTTTGGGTGCTTCCAGACAAGATTTTTTTTCTTAATTTAGACTGCTACATTTGCCAGGTTTTCGGGAAAGGTGGACAGATGATTGGAGAAGGATCAGAAGATGGGATGGGTATCCTGTACCTTAGGGACCAGTAAAAGATATCTGGAAGCATCCTTTGTCTTCTTACTTTTCCCTAATATTGACATACTCACCTCTTCCTTTTTTTTAAATTACATTTATATGCCGCCCTTCTCCGAAGACTCAGGGTGGCTTACAATTTTTGGGATACAACCCAATGCACTCAGCAATAGCCTTCCTTCCATTGTATATGCCTGCTTATTACTAAGCGGCATTTTTACAAAGTCAGCTTATTGCCCCCAACAATCTTGGGTCCTCAATTTACCTACCCCGAGAGAATGGAAGGCTGAGTCAACCTTGAGCCTGGTGGGATTCGAGCCTACAGCAGTTGTAGGCAGCTGGAACTTAAGTGCAGGCAATTAACAGCCTGAGCCACCAAGGCTCTTACCATTTTTACCATTTAAAATGTTTCAGACGATGTTTATAAACATCGTCAGAGTCTTCCCCGGAGATGGGGCGGCATATAAATAATAATAATGCATTGATTTGCAAGCACCAGCCTCAAACAGAACTCCTAAGTGTCCATGGGGAAATTTAAGGGCTTCAACAGAGGTTTCAGAGGAGCTCTGCCAATTAAAATATATTGTAGACTTTTTAAAAAGTCTTTTTTAATTAATCCAAAAAAAAAAGAAAAGAAAATAATTAAGTAAGAGAGAAAGACGGGAGCGTTGCAAACAAAAGATTATGACATCTGGACCTTCTGTAAAATATCGGGAACAATGAAAGGATTGTGCGACAACATAGCCTTCCACTTGTAAAACCATTCCTGTTCTCACGGCTTCCTCTGACCTTTTTCTTTTTTTCCTCAAGGGGGCTTCCCTCGGAATCGCATCTCCAATACTACAAATCAACGACCATTGTGCAGCAATAACAAAAAAAAAAGGGGAGATCAAGAAGGAACGGCAAAAGACACAAGGCTTTGAAGCTAGAATACATGGTGTGAGCCCTAACTGCCTAAGCGGCGATCGCCCCGAAGCCTTGTCAAGAAGCAACGGGCAGAATAGCTGGCTGCGCAGTTATCTTTCGACTGGGAGCGCCAGGCGCCCTTCGTCTGGAAGCACCTCAACAATTGTGAAGTAGAAGCAGGGACGCTTGGGGGAGAGAGAAAGCAGCGAACAGCGGCCCTTGCAGGCGGATGAGGAACGGGTTTTGGGCAGCGGCGTCGGGATGGGAACAAGCGGCTGCAAGCAGCAGCCAGAGAGGAGGCAGCGGCGTCGGGAAACAAGAAAACAGGGCTAAGAAAACTTTTCACGGGCTACTTTGGGTGGGGGAAAGAAGACCCAACTTAGTCCGTGGAAAAGGCGGCGCCACAAAACGGGCGATAGCTAACTAGACGGTGGCCCAGTCCGGCCCCTCCCAAAAATGGGAGGCGTGGAAGCGGCCCCGTTAGAGGCTCCTAATGTCTGCTAATTAATCCTGCCGGGGGTTTTTTTTGGCGGGAAATTGCCCAGGCGAAGAAGAATGGAAAGCGTTGCAGAAAGTGAGCTACCTTTTCTCCTGTCACAACATGCAACCCTTCCCGCACTTTGGCGAAGGAGCCTTCTCCTAACTTCCGGCCGATCAGGTAGTTGCCGACCCGCTTGGTGTGCTGGAATTCTCGGATGCGCTCCCGGGAGGCCGAAGCGTTGACCCAGGCGGCCAGGAAAGTGCCCTCCGGACTGAGGGGAGGCGTCGTGGGCTCGTCGTCGCTGAAGCTCGCCGCCGTGGGCTCGCTCAAAAGCCCGTCGCCAGCAGCTGCCGGCATCCTGCTCTTGCTGCAATCGCGGCGTCCCGGATCCAAAGCTCGGGCTGGCGTCTCTCCCCTTGGTCCGTTTTCTCGCAACTTGCACGCTCGCTGAGCCGCAGCGGCACTGGCGAACTCCTCTGCAAAAGCCGCCTCGCTGCTGCTGCTGCTTCAAGTCTGCAGCACCCGCTTGCCAATGTGATCCGCACCCGGGAGTCCACGTGGGGAGTTGCCGGCGGCTGAAAGACGGACTGGATGGAGCGCTTTGCTTCTTGGCAATGAAATAATGGCACGCCGAAAAAGAAAAGGAAAAAAAAAAGCCAAGGAACCCGTTTCCTCGGGCGGCCAACCTTTGCTTTGCCCAGATTCCAGGGGTAGCTGCGACGACCACAAAGCTGCGGGCTCAGCTTTGCAAGCACAGCTCCAACACTAAGGCTTCTCCTGCTCACGTTGAAGAGGTAACCCGAGCCAGCTCCCGCAGATCAATTGTCTCCAGCCTCCTTGGAAGCCAGTTGGCTGCCGTTTCCTCATTGGATCTGTCGATCACTTGTCCCCTCCCTCTTGTACCGTGCCTGGCTAGCTAGCTGCCTGGCTCTCTCCCGGTGCCGCTGCTTGGGGCTCCTTTCCCCTCCAGCTGGGGAGGAGGGAGGAAGCGTGGGGAGCAAAGGCTTCGTTCAGGCTGAATTTGCCGTAAATGTAACCCGATCGCTCGGTTAGGGACCGATGCAATAAAAGAAATAATGACATTCGACAACGACCGAGATCTTGAAGTTCGGGTGACTCCTCCCCGTTAAATCCCTGCGCCCCCTCCCGCTTTTATTTAATGCAATTTGTCTCCAGCATTAAAACCAAGCCCCATCACGAGGCAGCTCGTTTCTACCGAACGTTAACACGAGCTACCTTAAATGCACGAAGATGCTGCATATTTATTTATTTTAATTATTTATTTATTTATTTTGTCAATCGCTTACAAGATAGTATAAGGATAAACATAGTTGTGAACACATGAAATGGATACATATAAGAAAAATAAAAGAAATAATAGGACAGGGACGGTAGGCACGTTGGTGCACTTATGCACGTCCCTCCCCCCAAAATTATATTTCTATAATTAGGACACTCCAGCCGTATCCTAGACTCTTCGTGAGCAAGGCATTTATTTTTCTCAAGATCTTTTATTCTTAACCTGACAATGTTGTACGCTGCTTTTTTTTTATGACACCCTTTGTGCTGAAAAGCACTTTAACTCGTTTTCTCTGTTTTCTGCGGGTGAAATGAACTTCTGGGCTCAGATCGTGACAGCTCTGCCAATAGAAGTATAATCCTTCTTGGTTCCCTTTTCTATGGATAAAGGTTTGAAGCTGAAATGGCAGTTTGCCTAGCAGCTGGGGGAAAAAAAGCTCCCATCTTTTCTTGTACATTATTTTAATTTGGAGCATTTGTCTCCATTATCAACATCTTGCTTTATCTTAAACCTCGTTTAATAACTTGGTAATATAACAAGTATAGCATTCTAGAGTACTCTGTTCATCATACTTCTTATACAAATACAAATGGAGAATATGAATAAATGTGAAACTGTCAGAACAATTTAATACCAGACAAAATAAAAGAGAACATCTGTGGATCCAACAAATCTGCCTCCAGCTGAGTGGTCCCAAAGACTGAATCAAAAACATTACAGTTGCCACACAGACATTACTCGAAATACTTTCACATACAGTAACTCCTTATAAACATTTTGTCAGCATGAGCCAAACCAGAAAAAAGAGAGCCTTTTTGGAGTTAGCAAGTGGAATCTGTAGAAACATGAAAAGGATACCATATAGTCTTTGTTTGACAAAGTAACTAGAATATGGTATTTAATCAGCTTAGAAGAAAAGAGTGATTAACTATATTTCAATGGGAGTCCATTCTAAGTATGGAACCATTCAAGATTGTTCAGTACTGACTTTGGTGTATAATGTATAATAACTATATATTTTTTCTTCTGTTCATTCATGTCCATTTCTGGGCAGGTTCCTGCAGTTTTCAGAGGTGGTTTGCCTTAGCCACCTTCCCAGAGCTGAGAAAAAGTCAGCAGAGAAAAAGTCAAAAGCTGAGAAAAAGTCAACCGGCCGACTTTGTGCCTCAAAACTAGAGATCACAAGCCTCCTGGTTTCTGAACTGATGCCTTAACCACTACATTGCACAAAGCTCTCATATTTCATGGTAAGTTCAAAGTCAAAATTACGGAGCTTTTAAATATTTAAACTAACTTCAAACCAATGTGTAGGAGGGTTGTTGTTTTTCTGAGCCTGAGAACTGTTTTTCCTTGCCAGATTTCTGTCTTGCACCGCCTCTTTTCCATTTTCCTGTTCCCTTTCTCATTACGTTCCTCTCACTCCCTCCTTCTAGCAAGTTGCTTAACAACATTAGGCCCATTTTTCAGTTTCCATTTTTGTGGTGGGGGGCTGGACCTACTGAGATCTACAGATTCAGACTTTATACTGTATATCTTAGTCCCAGTGATCCAACAAGATCCCTGCAGATTTAGTTTTCTTTGATGGTGAGTGAAATTTCCTGATTTTCTCATTTTAAAATAGTATTTTTCCAAAGTTTGTGGGTTTTTAATCTTATTTGGGCAAAAATTCCTGTTTTTAAGAAAATGTAAATTTATGATTAGAACTAAAATTATTAATACTGAAATATTTCCATTTTTTTTCCAAAAATTTATTGAGGTAGTAAGGTGGCAGCGAATTGGATTCAATCCCTGACAACTGGTAATTATAAATAATTAGCGCTGCTCAGTCTGATTAGTATTCAAGTTTCAAAAACTCGATGATATGCTAATTTATGGCATAGAATCGATTTCTTTGAATTCATTCTACCAAAGAGAATATACCTTCATTGGACTCTGATGCTTTCCTATATTTGATTTCATTTTACTCTTGAATATTGAGGAAAAACTATTACTATATTCTGTTAAATGCCAAGGAAGATTCAAACTTTCAAAACATTTGATAATATCATCAAGGTTTTGCATAAGAAATTTACTGCTAATACATGATTTACAATTTACAACTGGAAAAAATATTAATTCTAGTTGAATGAATATGGATTTTGACCAGAGGTGGTATTCAGCAGGTTCTGACCAGTTCTGTAGTAGAAATTTTGAGTAGTTCGGAGAATTGGCAAATACCACCTCTGACTGGCCCCGCCCCCGTGTATTCGCTGCCTCCCGAGTCCCAGCTGATCGGCTGGGCCTTCTTTTGTTGCCCTGCACAGGAGAACGGAGCTGGAAAGCAGGTTAGTGGGGGGGGAGGGAATGGGATTTTGCAGTAACCTTCCCCCAGGAGTGGGGACGGAATGGGGATTTTCCAGTATCCTTCCTCTGCCACGCCTACTAAGCCATGCCCACCAAGCCACACCCACAGAACTGGTAGTAAAAATTTTTGAATCCCACCACTGGTTTTGACCTCAGGCTCATTAAGATATAGAATTTTAGGCTTTGAGGAAAGCTGAAATTGTCCTTTAGCTAGCTACTTTCGTTGCCAGGAAACATCAATGCAGAAAATATAATTGGCTCGGTATAGAAGGTGTAACTAATCTGGACTGAAGTTCTACTAGTTTTCTACAGAAAAAGCCATTATCCTACAGCTGAAAACTTCCTTTCTCCATTCTTTTTGTCCCAGTAGTCATTTGGTACAAGTGAGATGTCATTCCGCGTGAGCAAAACACACTGAAATTATATCTGATCCAAGTTAATGGTGCAAATGCAGAAAGAAGGAAGGCTACATATTAAGGCAAATATTTACTGTGCTTTGACATTAATGGATTATTTCTTCTAAATATATTCTGTAGCATCTGAGACATTAGTCTGAAAAATCTGGCATTTCCCACCATCTCAGGTAATTTTTTTTGGAAATTCCAAAGGAACAATGTGTCAAGGAATTAAGAAGGGACGATTAAATATGGTTGTTATATGAATAAATAATTTTTCTACATAGAATGGGAAGATCAAGAAATAACTTAAAACAGTTTTAGTTCATTCAGAAAAAGGTGGAATAGTTTTGACCTTTGCAATTCAAAACCTGCCCAATGTTTCTAAGAAAGAAAGGCTACTTGTTAAAATAAAACGAGAAGCATTTCAGCAAACCACAGAGAAATCCCCCAAATAAATGTCATTCAGTGCTTGTTCTGAAAATTGTTAACAGCAAAATACTGTGCATATCCACTGAAGAATATATCCCTTGAACTTAATATATCCCTTGAGCTTTATCAAACTCCCATAATTGGAAGTTTCATCAGAATGATACATAAACTCCATGTTCTTTATGCTCCAGAGCAGCGAGATACAGGTGTTGCATTATGTTATATCCCCCTGTATTTACATGTATCCCAATCTCCTTTCTCTATCATGTATCTGCATTATATATATGTGTGTGTTTATGTATATATATGTATACCAATATATGTATGTATGTATGTATGTATGTATGTATGTAAAAAGGTTTAAAGTTTCCCCTGTCCAGTCGTGACGGACGCATCTCCAAGTCTCAGCCTAGGGGGCCTGCATAGTGTGAGAAATGCTTCCATCATCATGTAGCTAGCATGAAAGTACAGAATGCAGTAACCTTTCCTGGATCTTGAACTTGAGTTTTCAGCTTTCCAGCTGACAAACTCAGCATATTATTATTACTATTATTATTGTTGTTGTTATTGTTATTATTTGCTGGCCCATTGCACCGCCCATAGATACAGACGTTAGATTATGTTGTACGCCAACGTACAGGTGTTTACATGCATCCCAACCTGCTTTCTCTATATGTATATTTCCTGCAATCACTAACCATTAGGACTTAAATAGCTCCTAAAGCTAATGAACTGTATATTGTCATTTAAAGTATAAAGTTCCATGAATTCAATTCTTAGTCTGAACCTCATAGAGTCATAAACCAACATCTATTAACACTTGAGAAATCCCGACAAGGATGAAACCAGACACCTGATGACTTCCTAGTGGTCAGATGTCCTGATAGATATTTCTCTAATATCTAATATCTGCTTCTATTTTACAATATTACACTTTTTACAACATATTACAGATAAGCAGAATTGTTCTCTTATTTCATTTGTAATTTCCCTTCACTTCAAACTTCAAAAAAAGGGAAATGCATATGCATACCCTATATGTGTGTGTGTGTGTGTGTATGTGTATAGGGTATATATATCCCCAATATATATTGCTTTTAGAAGTGCAATTGCTTAGCTGTGTTTTTCACAGATTTATGTTGCAATAATTAAGATGTAGAAGCTACAGTAAATGTACATTAAAACATTTAACATGAAAGCCATTTTTTTCTAAGAAATTGATGTCTTAAAATAGGAAACATTACTTTCTTCTGACTTCAATATAGGACACTTGCAAATGAGATTTAGCAATAATTGTGTGACAATTCACACAGTTAACTTGCTTCAATTGGGTCTCTGTGCTGCTTTTGTCACTAATGAAGACATGAGAGAAATCTGCTGTGGAAGAATTAAGTTATGTTGAATGTGTTTTCAAAGACTGCTACATATACATGGAAATTAGCATACTTCCAAGTATTTTATTGGAGCTAAATAATTAAATAAAAATATAAAGAAAGATTTAATATATGGTACCCAATGCAAATGAGCACCATTTCATTTAAACTATAAATGTGTTCATTTAGTATATTTCATTTATGCAATAAATAAGCAGAAACATGCAAGAATCACTTACTTAGTAGAAAAGGCCTCAGAAATAGAGCATTTGTTACTAGGGTGAAATTATGAGTAATAAATGGAAAGGACCAGAACATTAATTTTCAGGCTAACAATCTGCAAAATCCAGGAAAGACCTCACTCTGACTTCACAAGTAAATTAGGGTTTAACTACAGGGCGCTGGCTTTCTTATATTTTCTCTGCTCACTTGCACTCCTATTTCTTCTTGCACTTCCTTCATAATAGATGTAGATTAAATTGGACAAGCTCTGAATCAAAACATTTGCATTCAGAACACAACATTTGACAAAAAGTTAATGAATCCTAAAATAAAATGTATCATGTAAAGTTCATATATTTATGAAGATCAATGTCAAAATCACTTTTGATAGGTTCATTCTATTGTTGGAAGTTATAACCCACCCCTCTCCTAGAAAAATAAAGTATTTTAGGATATTTAGGTATTGCACTACTGCAATCTATTTCTGAAGCAAGCTGCCTACAATTCGGCAGTTCAAATCCCACCAGGCTTAAGGTTGATACAGCCTTCCATCCTTCCGAGGTGAGTAAAATGAGGACCCAAATTGTTGGGGGCAATATACTGATTCTGTAAACCGCTTAGAGGGCTGTAAAGCACTATAACGCGGTATATACGTCTAAGTGCTATTGCTGTTGCTATATGCTAAAAAGGCAGAATATTTCCCCTAAAAGAGAAGTGGAAACTCAGAGATGCAGAAACTCAGCCCTCCTACCTTTGCTTATGGGCCATTAAGGCTGGGCCAGTCTATTCTACATAACAAAGATCTATCTCCTTGAGGCAGACCCATAAGAAGAATCCCAAAGCCCTTTCATTACATCATCCAGCAAGGCTCAACCAAGCCTGGGACTCAGGACAGCCTACAGCAGGGGTCTTCAAACTTGACAGTTTTAAGACTTGTGGATTTCAACTCCCAGAATTCCTCCTCCAGTCATGGTAGCTCGGCAATTCTGGGAGTATTGTGTTGTGGGATATAGAAAACTTCTCTGTTGCAATGTCTGCTCTATGGAACAGCATCCCGCAAGAGATCCTGGCTCTGTTGGCCTTTGAGCCAGAAGGTTAAGTGAACTTCGTTGACTGATATATTTTGTTCAGTTGTAGGTTTTGGGATTAGATGTCAGAAGTATATGTTACACTGGTAGTTGTAGATATTTTTTTTATTTATTTTATATTTTGTTTTTTCAACCTTCATGTTTGTTGACTTGGTTTACTGCAAATGAAATAAACAGCTATGTAAGTTGTATAAATAAATAAATAAATAAATGCTTTAAGTAAAAAATGAGAAAGAACTAGTAATAACTATTTTGCTCCAGTAGCTGTAAACAGTGAAAGTTTGTCTTCACAATAAGGCCTATGAACTATGTTGAATAGCCAAGATTGCCAAATCACAGCTGAAGGTGACTTGAATCCAGAGCTCTCTAATTCTAGTCTACTTCTTAATTATTACACTTCCATTGTATGTTTTATTCTGTTTCCTGATGATGTCTACCATGGCCTCCATGCTCTGGAAAATGTCTTCCCCTAGAAGTTCAGCTTGTCACAACATTGATGGACTTTCAGTTTAATATAAAGATTAACTCCTATGGTCCATCTGTAGTTTTGCAGCCCAGATCTAAATCCAGACTAATAAAGAAAACCAATGGCTGAATCAGCTATTATTATGCCAAACTCTCACTGGCAACACTTATATAGGAATAAATAACAGCCATGATCAGCAAAGCTTGCTCACCTGGAGGGTAGGAAAACAGCCACTACTCTTTTTCAGTGCTCATCAGGCCCCAATGGCTTGCTCTGAGAAGTCCTTCCTTAGAGGGAAGCATAGTGAGCATGGTGTCCATGGAGACCATCTGTGCTGTGGCAGCACCAGCAGTCTCCATGGACACTTCGCCCACAGTGTCTTGCTCTGAGAAGGAGCCCCTTTGAACAAGATCCAAAGTATAAAGCTGGTAGAGGTAGCAGCTGCTTTCACACCTGAGGTGGGACATGTCTTGGGCTCCACTAAATATACTTAATTTTTGCACTGAAAGTCATTTCCATTGCCAACCCTGCTGTTTTCAGAATCTTTTAGCTCCATAGATCACACTTTACTTTCAGTGTGGCCACTTACAGTACCAAAACTCTGGAATGCATTACAAAAAACACAAGGACAAAAAAGGAGGCAAATTGGCATTAAAGTAACAACTTGTTATTGGGACTTATAGGTAAGCAAGATCAGTCCTAGTTAGTATTTGGTTAGGAAACCACCAGAGAATCCTAGGACTGTAAACTGAGTTATACACCCACCCAGGGGTGGGATTCTACCAGTTCGCACCTATTCACTAGAACCGGTTGTTAACATTCTAAGCAGTTCAGAGAACTGGTTGTTAGAATAATTACTGGCCTAATCCTGTAAGGAAGGCAGGAAGGAAACATTCTGGTGTTGCTTACAAAAACAGCCTCTCCGTTAACCCTTATTAAATTTTTGGCAGGACTAGACTTCCTATCTCAGGAACTTCTCTGGAGTTTTTTTCCCTTCCTTTGCTGGTACTTTGCTTGTGTGGAGTGACCATTCAAAGTTACAATGGCAATGAAAAAAGTGACTTATGACCGTTTTTCACACTTACGACTGTTGCAGCATCCCCAGTCTTGAGAGGCCAGGCAAGGAGATGCATACCTCGATGTGAGTGATATTGAGTTGGCCACGCCCAGTCAATAACATGACCACCAAGCCACGTCCACCCAGTCACATGACCACCAAACCACACCCACCAACTAAGCCACACCCACAGAACCGGTTGTTAAAAAATTTGAATCCCACCCCTGCACCCACCTATCCATACCCCCAAAAGAAGGTAACTGCCAACTGCTTCAATGCTATTTGCTAAGCAAGCTGCCTGAATATCCCCATATGGTCACCAAAACTCTAGCTCTACT
Source organism: Naja naja (assembly GCA_009733165.1). Taxonomy (NCBI): domain Eukaryota; kingdom Metazoa; phylum Chordata; class Lepidosauria; order Squamata; family Elapidae; genus Naja; species Naja naja. Next base: position 9,757,299 of record CM019152.1, read on the forward strand.
TTTACTTTACTCTTACATGCTGATGAAAACTTTATAAATAATGAACAATGTTTTTATATGTCAGTGCAGTAGATCATGCTGTAATATGGAATATTTTATCTACAGTAGGCATCCATCTGTTTCTTCTACTGTATCTAATATCTAAATTGTCTTAAAAGACAGCTTTTAAGACTATTTGGATATTACTCTCTCTTGCAATTCCTGATATTTGAACTGGGTATAGGTGACAAAACTTTTTAAAAAGGGCATTTTTCAGTAAAGGACTATTTTCTGTGAAGGAAAACACATGGCCATCCTAACCACATGTATATCTGTCACTGGGGATAATAATTTAAGCATATAATGAAGAAAGCTCTAGTAGTCTGTAGAAAGCTGTGCCATATTAAATCTGTTTGCTTTTAAGTTACTTTAGCTTCCTTTGTTCTTTTAAAAGCAACATATGATCATTGTTATCCTCTGGAATTTTACCATGGTGTTATTATATCTGGTAATTTTTCAGGATAATTTTTCATGACAGATTTTTTATTTATTGATTTATGATCTTCTGAAATTTCAATAGGCATTTCACATATTCAACCACTTATTTTTTGTACTCTTAATACACATTTTAAACCACATATATACTTTCCTTTGTTCTAGTTCAATCAGAACTCTTGGTTTACCATCATCTTAACTGTTTAATAAAGGTTTCCCTTATCCCGTTGTGTCTGACTTTAGTGGATGGTGGTCATCTTCAGTTCTTGGCTGAGGGAGCCACCATTGTCCAAAGACATTTCTGTGATCATGTGACCATCATGGCTATACCCCAAAGGTGAACAGAACACTGTTACTTTTCCACCGAACTGGTACTTATTTATCTACTTACTTTTGCATGTTTTCAAACTCCTAGGTGTGGCAAGACTTGGGGCAAGTAACGGGAGTTCACCCCATTGTGCAGTGTCTCAGCTATTCTTCTGACAGCCAGAACACGGAGGAATCAACCACCACAAGAATTTTCATGAACAGTTTATTATTCTCTATTCCAAACGACGGGTAACAGCGAGCAAAAAGGGTTTAAAGTCAGCTCTTAAGTTGCAACGTATGCTAGGACAGTATTTATCATTACTTGTTAAGCGTTTATGCCATATACGGCATAAACGTTGCTGCTACCTAACATCCGTCATTGTTTATTATTGTTTATTATACACTTTGACCATCAACTCCCAACCCATGCCCGCTCGCCTCGTCGTGTCATCCCAAAGTGCCCATTATACCCATCACCCTCCCCATGCTATATCACCCATGTCATGTCCTCCCACTCCCCACCGATTCCGCCATCCCCCTCCCGCCCTTTTGCGGAGCGTTCAGAGCCTCAGCGCAGGAAGCTGACGTCATCTGCTGGGGCCCGCTGGTCGTGAGGTGTGGTCGTGGTTTATCAGCCGGTCCGCCGCCACTGCTGCCCATAGTCTTACACAAGTCAGTTTATTGGAACAGCTGGGACAACTACAGCAGTCTCTACATCACCGAGGAACATGATCTGGCCAGTCCTACTCGTAGGTTGTCGTGGCTCCACATAGCACTTGTGCGGAGTCGTGACACAGTGCTTGGGTCTTAAACCTGGCTGTCAGCTTTAATGCTAAGCCATTGCATCCATATAACTTTTTAATACATGTTATTAAAATTTACATGCTATAGTTTACAAAACAGTAAGATTGCAAAAATGTTTAAACCAGAATAGATCTTGGTAATTCTGGCTAATTTTTAAGCAGGGTTATTTCTCTGAAGAGGAAACTTCAGAATTTGTTTTTTTTTTTGAAAAATATATGATACTGGGAATTTAATTTATGTGATGTTCAAGATTCTTCTTCTTCCTCCTCTTCCTTTTTCTCCTCATCTTTTTTAAATTGCCATTTTTGAGATTTATTTCAATGTTTCGAAGTTTGTACATGTTCCATTTGATTGTGGAACCAATACGTTTTTAAAGAAGGGTGTAAGTGTTCTAATCTAAATTTTCCTCACAGCCTGACGGACACATTAACACACTATGCAAGAGAAATGTGTGTGTTAGTGGTTATGCTGGTAGCATCATATACCTCAAAAGCCTGTATGTTAAGCCAAACAGAGCAATGCAGACTGCTGCTTCTGTACAGTTACTTAGCAACCACACAGTGAGTACTGAAAACAAAATATTGCCATAACATGTTGAACTTGAAATAAAACTGATAGTGTGTTTGGTGAAATATATTACATATAAATGATTTTAAAATGTTGATCAGAAACAAAGAAATAAGAAAATACGATGAGTCTTTTCATGTTATTTCCCCCTTCTGATGGGACTGCACCTGCAAATCCTGCTATTAAAAACTTATCAGAGAGATTTATTCATATGACTCACACACATGTTGCTCCTGTCTCTAGATTGCAAGTTAACTAACGTACTTACTGTTTCTATTGAGTGTGTGCTATCAAGCCTGTGTTGTTGATTCTTAGGATCACAAAAATTTTCTCCACGATGATCTTTTCACAACCTGATGCTTGAGGTACATCCTTTGTCATAGCCCTTTCCATGTTCATAGACCCGGAATTAGCCAAGGAATCTATGACAGCATTGATCCATAGGGCATCCAACTTAACCAAATACACAACAATTGAAAAACTCAGAATTATGGATTTTACAAACCTCTGCCTAACCACATACTTTCAATTAGGTGACAAATTTCTCAACAAATTAAAGGAATATCTATGGGATCACCACTTCCAGGATTCATGACAGAGGTCATTATGCAAAATCTTGAAGGGATAGCCCTTCCACAAGCACAACTCAATATATGGATCAGGTATGTAGACGACATCTTCAACGTAATAAAAAAGGAACAATTAGAGCACACACACACACACAAAAACATCAACAACATCTTCACAGGAATCTAATTTACCAGGGAGAAGAAAACAACAACTCACTACCCCTTTCTGGACATCCTGATCAGCGGAGACTATGACGGCAAACTGGAAACACAAGTGTACTGTAAAACCACCCATATCAATCAAGTGCTCCACTACCGAAACAATACTCTAACCTATCACAAAAGAAGCTATGTAAGACAAGGGAAAACACACTGTAGCAGCCCTGAACAACAGAGAAAAGAAATAGACTATGTATACACTATTTTCTAACAAAATTGATATCCAGTCAATTTATTAAAAAGTGGCTGACCACTCAACCACAATATAGCGCAACAACCACAAGCTGTAAAAAGGGTAATACTGCATCAAAAACTTCTCAGAAACCACCAACAGACAGTCACATAGAATCACTGAAGCGCACAAACCAACTTAAGCAGTGATGATGTTACTTAGTTTGGGTAATGAAACATCTGCAAGGAAACAACTGAGCTCAGAGAGCACCAATCGTGAACTACAAATATTCTCCTTCAAAGGCACATCCATTACCATGTAGTGGAATCTGTCCAGCTTTCTGTTAATCCCCCCTCTCTTTCCTTTCACTTTTTCTAGCATTATTGATTTCTCCACAGAGCACACAGTGTGTAGGATAATTTTGAGTTTGGTCATTGATACTTTAAAATGAGAATTCCACTTGTTTATTTTATCCATTTGTTTATTTTCTTATTTATCCAAGATATTCTAAGGAGTCTTCAGTACTAATGTTCAAAGCATCAAAGTTCTTTCTGTTCTGCTTCTTCAAAGGCCAACTTTTGCTTCCATAGAGTGCCACAAGGAAAATCATTGTCTACAGTCTACACAATTCTGATATTTGTAAGCATCATGGCATTTGAATATCTTCTCCATGGTCTTCACTGCTACTTTGCGAAGTGCAGGTCTGCAGCATATTTCTTGACTGCTGGTTCCTTTCCTGATGATAGTTGGTTCTAAAAGATAGAAATTCTACCACGTTAGTGTCTCCATTGTCAATTCCATGATTGGTTGCTGTACATGTCATCATTACTTTGATCTTTTTTATTCTTAATCTTAGTCCATTGCCTTTTCCAATGCATTATGAAAGAATGCCTTTGCTGTGATCATTAAAGAGATTTTATTTCTGCATCTGGATTATTAGGAATACTAATAATCCAGATGCAGAAATAAAATCTCTTTAAGCACACTTATGAAATAATTTTTTAAAAATTACATTTATATGCCGCCCTTCTCCGAAGACTCAGGCTGCTTACAATTTTGGGATACAACCCAGTGTGCTCAGCAATAGCCTTCATTCCATTGTATATGCCTGCTTATTACTAAGCAGCATTTTTACAAAGTCAGCTTATTACCCCCAACAATCTTGAAGGGCCTTGGTGGATTAATTGCCTGCACTTTTCCAGCTGCCTACAACTGCTGTAGGCTTCCCACCAGGCTCAGGTTGACTCAGCCTTCCATCCTCTCGGGTAGGTAAATTGAGGACCCAAGATTGTTGGGGCAATTAGCTGACCTTGTAAAAATGCTGCTTAGTAATAAGCAGGCATATACAATGGAATGAAGGCTATTGCTGAGCACACTGGGTTGTATCCAATTGTGTCAGCCTGAGTCTCTGGAGAAGGGCATATAAATGTAATTTAAAAAAAAAAAAACAATCTTGGGTCCTCAATTTACCTACCCCGAGAGGATGGAAGGCTGAGTCAACCTTGAGCCTGGTGGGATTCGAGCCTACAGTAATTGTAGGCAGCTGGAACTTAACTGCAGGCATTTAACAGCCTGAGCCACCAAGGCCCATTTTGGAAAATGTGCTTCAGAGTATGTGAGAGCATATATGTAGCACCTATCTGCAACTCTTAAAAGCAGTTGCACATTTCCTGGAATCATGTGGCAGCATACAACCCTGGAAAAGGTATGGAAAATCTAAAGGGGTAAAACATCTTTTGAAAACTAAACCAAAACTGTTACACATCCATAATCTTTAAATGTTGGACATATAAATTATTCGGTAGACACTTAAAAATAGTATGAGCAAATTAAAAGGCAGATCATTTGATTTATGGAAATCAAAGTTTGTCTATCAGAAGCCCCTCTTTCCAATACATTATCAGCGACCCCCTCCAGTACATTTTTTATTACTAATCACAAATTTGCAAATTCATTGCTTTTCCTTATTCCAGGATCTTCAGAAAAACTAATTTTGGTTAGTGTCTATTCAGACCAATTCCAAACTTGATTAGGAATATCTTAACTGCCATTTGTTTGTCTACTTTATAACCTTGCAGAATTATTTAAGAAAATATCCAAAACTAAATACTGCTTTTTAATAATAAAAAAGAGACAATATCTATAACTGAATGGAAGTTCACATCATCAGTATAAACAACACAGTAACATATTCCATTTTATTTGGAAACCCTTTTGTTTTTTGACTTCCAGAAGTTAAGGAGCATAACATGTTTACATTGCTCATTGTCACCTAAATATTACTTTGACTACAAGGATATAGCCACAAAAAGTATTGAAGTATATTAACAGGAATACATTTTTATACACTTTTCCCAAAGTTGAAGTCTAACTGTTGTTTGAAAATAGATCTCACTGCCTAGTAAAGAAGTTGGCTTTGGCCTGTAAAAATAAATGGGCAAAGATTCTTTGCTGCTATTAAGCAGATTACAGATACTTTTCCACTTGCACAATAATATTTTGTCCTGAGTGATGCACAATTTAGTTTATGTTGATTATCTGTTGTCAACGTGAAGCAGAGGAACAGATGCTCCAGATAGCATTATGTTTGAATAGATTATCAAATTTAGCCAGGGATTTTGTATTAGTTTTCTTTCATTTTGTTTATGTGACATATGGTCTCTATTTCTCTGTAAAAATTATGAATGTGGTTTTGTATCAATTTTTAATCAACTTAAACATGTACAAGGATATTATTTATGTTTAAAAACTTCTTATTCTCTGTGTTAATCTGAATTCTAAACCATTTACAGGAGATTTTGTGGCAGACCATTACCATCTTGTGGTTCATCTGGAGCACTGCATTCTTATATTCAAAATTAAACAGATTTTCATATTATATATATTTGATCTAGTAACATTTGTTTATTTTTTGTTGACTTGGTCTATTTCCAATGGGCTAAATCTTCCAACTATAAATCTCTAAGCTACACAGACAAGTTGCATGCCCCTTCTTTTTTCCTCTTTTTAATTTTCAGAAAGTTAGCACAGTATAATGACAGTCTTGTCTCTCTCACACACGGAATTTAGGAGAACACCAGGAGAATTGGTAGATACGTGGTGACATTCAGAACTATCAAACTGTTTATTCCAAAACTGGGTATAGGTCTCAGAGGCTTTCTGGCAGAGGATGTTAAAGATCTCCAGAATTCTATTATAGGAGTTCAGCTACTATACTATATTCTCTTCCTTGGATAAGTTGTCAAACATACTTCTTGGAGACAAATGACTTGTCTGAAAGCAGATTTGTGAGTTCTGGAGAAGGAACAGCCCATTCTGAGTTGCCCTAAAATCGGAGCCATAGGCTACCTGGAGTAAAAGTACATTTATATATTCTCACCATAGAATAAAGAGGCATAGATGGTGCTTGGCATCTAGAATTTGAGGCCAATATTCTTGGTCCCAGGGTTTGATATCTAACCCTTTCCCAATAGCTACATTTTCCTGAAAAAATGTCAGAATTTTATGATTAACTTTGGATACATGACTAATTTTTACTATAAACTTCAGAATCAATTCTTCCCTTATTAGGCCTTGCAGATATGAATTTGCTACATATTCTTTTAACTGGGAGCTGAAGCCAATTAGTGTTGGCAGGAAAAAGATAACCTCCTGATCTATGTTCTACTTTGTGGCTGCCAATAGCACCTACTAAAGGTTTAGAAGTAACTCAGTATTTCTTTAAGAACTTTTCCTCAGCTGAAAAAAAGAATATAAATGCATAACACCAAGACCAACATGTATTTTCAACTGCTTTTACTCTGGTGATGGTGCCTGGATCAAACTATTTAATTAACCCTTAACTTCTGGAGGGAAGAGCCACATGTGACAAAAGCAATCATGTTTATTTTCTATGGTTATAATTTATTCTTAATTTGAATATGCAAATATCCAGAAACTCTTAGGAAAAAATAAGAGCATCCAATCTAAGATGGTCAAAGTTCCTCAAAGATGAGTCTCTTCTTAGGCAGAATCCATATTTCACGGTTTGTTTTTTAAATTTGTCCTGATGAAAAATGTTTGCTTTAACTTTGTTTGCATTGTGTTTTTATGCACAGTGGAAAAGTAAAAAAAATCAGGACAATTATCAAGAAACCACATGGAAAATAAGTCTTGTATTTAAAAACATATCATAAACCTCTGTGATCATATTAAGAGCAACTGCGTTCTCTTCGCTGATGATGTAAAGCTATTCAACACCACAGACAATTCTGCTACCCTTCAAAAAGACCTTGACTATGTATCAGAATGGTCAAACAAATGGCAACTTCAAATCTAACAAATAAATGCTCTGTCTTACATATTGGCAAAAAAAATCAGAAAATAAAATACAGGCTAAATAGTCAAGACCTTGTTGATGATCCAAACTCTGTCAAGGATCTTGGAATACTCATCTCTAATTATCTAAGTGCTACAGCTCACTGTAACTACATAGCCAAAAGGCATTAAGAGTTGTTAACCTAATCTTACGTAGCTTTTTCTCTGGTAATATCACACTACTAACTAGAGCATACAAAACATTTGCTAGACTTAATTCTCGAATACAGCTCATCAGTCTGGAACCCACATTAGGTATCTGATATTAACACAGTTGAGAAAGTCCAGAAATATTTCACAAGAAGAGTTCTCCACTCCTCTAGTCATTGCAGAATACCTTATGCCACCAGACTTGAAATTCTAGACCTAGCAAACCTAGAACTACGCCGCCTTTGGTACGATCTAAGTATAGTATATAAAATCATACATTGCAATGTCCTACCTGTCGATGAATACTTCAGCTTCAACCATAACAATACAAGAGCACACAATAGGTACAAACTCAAGGTTAATCGCACCAAACTTGATTGCAGGAAATACGACTTCAGCAACAGAGTGGTCAATGTCTGGAATATACTACCCGACTCTGTGGTTTCTTCCGCAAACCCCAAAACTTTAACCTTAGACTGTCTACTATTGACCTCACCCCTTTCCTAAGAGGTCTGTAGGGGTGCATAAGCGCACCAACGTGCCTACCGTTCCTCTCCTATTGATTCTTTTTATTTTTATTTGTATTTTTCTTATATGTATCCATTCCATGTATTCATAACTGTTTATACTTATACCTATTATCTTGTAAGCGATTGACAAATCCAATCCAATCCAATCAATCAATCAATCACTCAATCAATTTGATTCTTCCAATCTTGCCTTGAGACGAATAGTCAGTTGTGGAATTTGTCAGTCCTGGACTGCTCTAAAAGGATACATGTTGTCAAACATGCTCCATTCTTTCACCCACATCCTACAGATCATTACTGTACAAAGAAATTTCAATGTGTCAGTCTGTAGTTAAGTGCCATCTACTGGTATACTAATGCACTTCAGTGTGCACTATCCTCTACTAAACTCATTTGGCAAGCTAGCCAAAAGCATTGTTTTGTTAAAGCAACAAAGAAAAATTCAAAGTAATATTAAAAATTAAAATTCTCTGAGTCAAGCTCAACTCCTGATGATATCATGGCACATCCATCAAGGATTTTTTGGCATGAGTATGGAACATCTAGGTAATCTGATCAAAATATATGTATTATACTGTAGAAAGTTAGCACCCACCCCTCCTAGAAGATTGAAATGTTTTAGGAAATATTAAAAAAGCAGGATAAAATATTTCCCCTAAAAGAAATAAAAACATTAAAGGAAACATAAACCCAAAACTTCAGCTCCCTGCCCCCAGCCGATATTTTGGTGCACATTAATAGAGACTAGACTAGCCTGTCTACAAGACCAAAGACCTCCAGCTCCAGGGTGATGGGAATAAGACACAACCCTTCAGAACATAGTAGGATTAGCTCTCTACCCATCTAGGAGCAGGGCACACTGCATTGCAAAATCACCTGGGGACATTACATCAGCACAAGGTTCCACAGACTTGATTCAGACAAACATGACTCCACATGGGAATCTGACTACAGTCAATAGAATGCTCTTGCCACAGGAAGAGGAAGCTCAAGGGCAAGACCCACGAGAGTATATAAATAACATCACTCTCCTCTCCATGTGGTCAGCTGCCCAGGACCTAAAACCCATGTGGTCCTGTTCACCAATAAACCATCTTTCCAGTCAGCCTCCATGTTTCCAGTGTTTTTCTCCCCACTTGGAACTGAACCAGATGGACATTTCTTCCAACAATACTATAATGTTTTAACGAGTGCTTAATCCTTGTGCTTCATCATCACAAGTAATTGTCAAATTTATTTCATTTTTTAAAATAAAATCATTTCAACAAGATACAGGATCAGTGACAAAACATCAGAATCAGTTGTTGTATTACCTGCAGAACTATTCTAATCATCTTCTTTATAGATGCAATTTAAATATGGTCTAGTTCAGGAAAAGTGATTGCATTTCAACTAGAATAAAATCCTTTTTGTACTGTTGTTCATCTAATCTATATGCTTACAGAAATATCTCTCATCAGCTTTTGACAGTGAAAGGTATATTGAAATGGAGTGAAAGATAAAAATTAAATGAGGCAACTAGTTGGGGAAAAGAAATATAACAATTACTAGGTATTTAAATATGCAAGCTTAGAGCAGGTATGGCAAGATTGTACTAGTACGAAGTGTGCAGTACTAGAAAATGCCTCAAAAGATTGGGTAAACCTGTATTTTAAAAATGCAAAACAAGTAACAATTGTCAATAAACATTTGTAAATAAGGTGATAAATTGTGAAATCTGAAAGATTGCTGATCATCAGATATATGATTTTGTGCCTATTATTACAATTTCTTAGTGGAAGCAACATAGAGATTTCTAAAAAATTGTAATCCTATTAAAATTATTTGCTTCTATTATAGTCTTATGGACACAAAGTTTTCCTGTTAATTTTGGCCTTTTAATTTTTTTTTCAAAATAGAAAAGCTCAGTAATGCTTTATAATCAAAACAGAAACATTTGGCTGTTGTTATATTTCTTTTTTGCTGATCGTTACTGTTATTAGTTATTCTGTGCCATTGCCAAATACTTCATTATAACTGCAGTTTAGAATTCATTTTAAATATAATAAAGAGTCAGCAAAAGAAACCAGCTTCTGAAAGGTGGTGACTGATTTAGCCAAGTCTGTCTAGATGGCTTTGCAATTGAGATAATAATTTGTTGCTTCAAATGACAATCATCTTAGATTTCTTAGGCTTAAAAGATTTGATGTCTTGTGAAGTCACAGATTAATTTCACCCACCTTGCTAACTCTTAAACCATATACAATCACAGTGACCAGACTTGAAAAATTAATGAAGTTAAAATTAAACAAGCCAATACAATCAAGCTTAGAATAATGAATGAAATAGATCTTTATTTGAATATGCATAAATTGGTCTCCAGACTGGAACTTTCCATTCTAACTCTAAACATATTTATTTCAGAGAAAACCCTTTGATTCTGTGAAGATTATTTTAAAATAAATATGCTTACAACTAAAACTACTTGAAATATTTTTACTTTATTACCTTGAAAAATACACATTACCATTGGAAATGTATTTGCAATGCACAATGAAATATATGAGAATTGTTGTAGTGATAGTATTTTTATACTGAATATAGCAACATTTTGAAAGAATAGGAAGAACCTCATTTATCCACTTCTAAATGTTTCATTCTGCTGAAATGCAGTGCTCTGAATAAAGTACTTATCTTATTCTATGAAATAGTTTATAGAATAAAAGGGAACAAAATTAAAATACGTTGTCAGACATGGTCCATCTTAGAATTAATTCCATTTTGAAAGCAATAAACTCTCTTGGTCCATACTTCATATTATTTCTTGGCATCAAAGATGGGGATGAAGTACTTTAGTCATTTAGTATTTGTAAACTGTAATTGTTCTGACCCAAATTCCTTGTGTTATTTTCCATATGTTACTCTAGGCTTTTTAATCCATTGTGCTATGCTAAGAATTAATTTTGATTCATTTTAATAGCAGTACTTCTGACCTGTTTAAAGCTTAACATTTTCTGCTTAGTCATGCCTGATCTGAGGCTATCCCAATGATCCCAGAAACATTCTACTTTTAAAAAGTGAGCACAATTGAAAATCACAACTCTTTGGCAAAAAGCAGTCCCAGAGCTCCAGCACAGTACAAAGTCCAGCTCCAGCTTGGCTCACAAGTGAAGCACAAAGCTGCAGCTGATCCAGCCCAGTCCCAGCTGTAGTTGCCCTCACCAACCTACACCCACCCCCAGGCTGCTACCGCTCTTAGCTCTGCTGCCTCTGAACTCCCTGCCACCTGAGCTGCCTTTATTGTCTTCTTGCTTTCACTGCTGATGAGGCATGCTTACTTTGGCCCTTCATCAGGGGTGGGATTCAAATTTTTAACAACCGGTTCTGTGGGCGTGGCTTAGGTGGTAGGCGTGGCTTGGTGGTCATGTGACTGGGTGGACATGGCTTGGTGGTCATGTTATTGACTGGGCGTGGCCAACTCAATATCACTCACATCGAGGCATGCATCTCCTTGCCTGGCCTGTCATGACTGTGGGAATGCTGCAACCGTCGCAAGTGTGAAAAATGGTCATAAGTCACTTTTTTCAGTGCCATTGTAACTTTGAATGGTCACTCCACACAAGCAAAGTACCAGCAAAGGAGGGGAAAAAACTCCAGAGACGTTCCTGAGACAGGAAGTCTAGTCCTGCCAAGAATGTAATAAGGGTTAACAGAGAGGCAGTTTCTAAAGCAACACCAGAATGTTTCCTTCCTACCTTCCTTACAGGATTAGGCCAGTAATTTCTTCTAACAGCCGGTTCTCCCCAACTGCTTAGAACGTTAACAACCGGTTCTAGTGAATAGGTACCAACTGGTAGAATCCCACCCCTGCCCTTCATGAGGCAGCTACTGGCCATATGAGGCTATCTTTTCTAGGACTCCAAAGACATTTTTAAAAATAAACAACCATATAAACAACTAGCTGCAAACTTCCCCAGATGAAAGACAAAAAGGCTGCTCATGTTACAGTCAGAGCTGAGAAACTTGAGAGTGCCATAAGACTCTGAAATAACATTTTCAATCAAAGGAGCTGAGCAAAATAGACTATGCCCAAAGGGTAGCAGAATACACCTAATTCTTGTAGCTCTGCAGATGACGGTGGGGTGATGAATGACAGTGCCCCATAGAAGTAGCATATTCCATGCATTCAGGGAATGAGATGGTAACAATGCATCCTGAAGACCAAGTTACCTAATAATATAGAGAGACACATCCAGCATCTCACAGATCACACCAAAGATCTCAAGGAAAAGGATCACACAAACTCAATTGATCTAATTAGGAAACTACTGAAAACAACTTGCGACATCTGGATTTATGAAATTACATGATAATTTAATGACATAAATTAGATAGTTTCTTTAAAATTATTGAAGGCATGAAACTACCTCCCACTCCCAACACATCAAATTCAGCCTCTAGATAAAATAGCTGTGGCATAAAAGCAACTGGAAAAGATTGGAGACTTGCTGCAATACACTTACACTGCCAGAGTCTGATCTCATGAAGAGACTAAGAAAATTTCCAGAAATAACAGGAATGCTTTCTTCAACTTATGGGACTCAAATCGTATTTAAACTGATCAAGTCTGAGGAAGTGGACTCTGTCCTTGCTGTTGTGAGCTCTGCCAATTATGTTCTGAGCCCATGTCCCTTCTGGTCAGTGCTGCAGTTAATCAGTGCTACTTTTAGAAAAAGTGATTTCTTCCGTATTCGGGCCAGATTTGATTCAATGTTCTTATTTGATTTCTTTCTTTGGAAGGAGGAAATGATGAGATTGATCAAAGAACATGGAAGGTCTTCCTTTGTTTCAAAGGATAACTCAAATGCACCTAAGGCTGCTACAGTTGTTTGCTAATTAATCAGAAACTGGATGGGAGAGGAGTTTTCAAGCAAATTGCCCCTGGTTCTTATTTTCCACTCACCAGAGAAATAGTGATCTGAGAAAGAACTTTACTTGGTTCTCTCTATGGTTCATATTCCTCTGATTAAAAATAAACTGACAGATTGGTGCGGGGCAGGATTTTGATCTCTCTGGCAACTAAGTATAATGGCCATTTCAGGTAAAGACCTCAGCAGCTGGATGAAAGTGACCAGTCTTGAGGCAGATCATTTGGAGCCCAGAAGGTCACCAGCCTTTAACTTGAGCACCACAGTGTCCTCTATTTGTAGCTACTCTTGAAAACTGGACCCAAAGAAGAGGAAAAAACATCACAGAACAGAACAAAAAATCATTTACTTTGGAAATGATGGTTATTTGATTAGTCCAATTGTTCTGACCAAGGCATATTGAGACACTGAAAAAAACACGTTAGTCCCAAAACCCTTTTTTCTTTATTTCAACGGCTGTGAATTAGTCATTCACAGTCCGTAATGAGTCTCAGTTTGTAAATAGTCCCATGGAAGTCTGGCAAAATCCTTCAGGATAAGTCTGATAAGCATGCAACTTTATCTTCCTTGAAATGCTGCCAATGACTAAATTTCCAATTTGTTATTCGAGGCCAAATGGAGCACAAATTCAACAGAGCTTCAGGTTTCAAACCAACCAGTACGAACAAAGTTGCTTCCTGCAAAGGCTCATGTCTCTTTGCTCCTCCTTTATGTCTTATGGGAGGACCAATCACATCCAAGCCTTACTCCTGAGTCACCCCTTTTGTCTTAAGTGTTCTTGCCTTCTGGCAGCTCTGTGCACGTGCGCACTGGGAACAGGTTCCCCTTGTTCCTCTGCCTCGCTGCTGTCAGATTCTGGAGGCTCCTGAGTCAGCACATAATTCCTAGATGGCCTGGCCCCATCTCTGTATCGGACGCAGGACCCTTGTGCAAGTCTTCCCCAAACTCCCGGACTGGCCTATGTTCCTCCCCAATGTCTGACTCTGCTGCCATCTCTGCAGGCTGCTGGCGGACCACAACACCAATGCATTTCTACTATATTAGAACATTTTGCTTTATTTGGAATACATCAATATTGTATCAAAAGGACTAATGTAGCCTGAAACAGATTGGGCCATACAAATTCACAAGTGAATTTTCCTTTCCTTCCTTTTTGTCTTCTGCGTGTTATCCTTTCTACATGGTATCTGTAGTGAAAGATTTGTAATAATTGTAACTCATTTTTCATTCAAAGTTTAAGGTGTTGATATTTATGTTTAAATGTCTAAATTGTTCTATGGTATTTAAAGGATACTTTACCAACCTGTCTGGATATTAGGAAATGCAGGAGAGGGCCTGAAAACGTTCTGCTTTCAGGGACTCATTTATTATGAAACAATGTTTTCTCTTACATCAATTCCAAAAGATATGATAAATTCCCTTGTGAGTTATGATTTGGTCCCTCTTTCTGATGTTAAAAGGTTTATAAAGTCTTATTTTTAGCTATAAATCTAACTTTGAAAGATAGATTTTATAATTTGGTTTGTTTATATCTTTTGCATTTTGTACTAATAAACTGTACAGCAATTTCAGTTTCCAATTTAAACTTAAGGGTTATATATAATCAAATACATCTTTGGACAAAGTTTCTTAACAATTCATAATCACCACCTGGCTGGTACTTCCATCATCTATAGGTAGTCCTTAATTTACAACCACATTTTTGTTAAGTGAGTCAGTTGTTAAATGAATTTTCCCCATTTTGTGACCTTCCTTGTCACAAGTGTTAAGCGAATCACTGCAATTGTTAGTAAAAGTTGTTAAGTGAATCTGAGTTCTCCATTGACTGTCCTTGTCAGCTCACAAAAGGTGATCACACTCAGGACACTGCAACCATCATAAATATGAGTCAGTTGTCATGCATGTTAATTTTGATTATGGGGATTCTGCAACTTTGTAAGTGTGAAAAATGGTCATGAGTCACTTTTTTTAGTGCTATTGTAACTTGAAACGGCCACTAAATGAACTATTGTAAGTTGAGGACTAGCTGTACACCACTAGAGAGCTCAGAATGGAGGAAAAGGCAAATCTTATTGTTTTGTGTGCTAGTACAGGTAGTCCTCAACTTACAGCCACAACTGAGGCCAAAACTTTTGTTGCTAAGTGAGAAATTTGTTAAATGAGCTTTGCCCTTTTACAACTTTTCTTTATGCAGAAGTGAATCACTGCAGTTGTTAAATTAGAAAACAAGGTTGCTAAGTGAATCTGGGTTCCCCATTGACTTTGCTTATCACAAGGCTGCAAAAGCTGATCACATGACTCTGGGACACTGCAACCGTCATAAATGTGAGACAGTTGCCAAGCATCCAAAGGTTAAGTCTTGTGACCATGGGGATGCTGCAGTGGTCTTAAGTGTGAAAAATGGTCATAAAAGTCACTTTTTTCAGTGCCGTTGTAACTTTGAATGGTCACTAAGCGAACTCTTGTACGTCAACGACTACCTGTACTACTAAGAACCTTCTACCTGGAAACACCTCCGGTTAGAGGCTGTGATTGAGCAGATGTGTAATTTTTCGAATTGGTAGATCCAGAAAGCCTCAGTCCTGAACCACCTTAATCCCCACCAGCAATGGGTTCGTTTCCAACCGTCCACAGGATTGCAACATTCGTTCTGACGTCTTTAAATTGTTAGAATACAAAAAGTACCGATTTTTTAAAATCGCCCTTTTGATTTTAACCGGCGTGTATTATTTAAGTGCTGGTGGACATTCGTGTTTATGGTTAATGTTAAGTTTGCACCTACATACATAACAGCTAACGTGAAGACAAGTCAGCAAAATATTCATTGATCAAGGACAGGGTACCCTTAAAGAGTCTTCGGAAGTTGCCCAGCAAAGTCGAGAAGGTGGAAAAAGAGAGACCAATCTCAAGCGTTTCCTTGCGCGCGTGCGCGCTCGCTCGCTTGTGTGTCTATGGTTTTTGTCCTGCGGTCTCCTTCCTCGGATGGGTGGCGCGAGGCTTGGGAGGCCCTTGCTATCCCAGGGTGCTGTTCGCGGCGTGCACTTTGCCGTTCCGCTGGAGAGAAAGAGAGAGAAAGAGAGACGGTCTGTGCGAAAAGTTCGCCAGCGAGTCGCTGCGGGCTGCCGCCAAAACGGACATGTTAGCGCCGAGGCCTTGAAGGCGGGACGCTGCTGAAAACGACGTTCGGCGATCCCCTTTCGGCTCCTCGCCCGCGGTAGCGTAGGCCGCCGACCGACAAACATGGAGGCAGTGAACGCCTTCAACCAGGAGGTGAGAATGGAGTCCGGCGGGCGAGCGCGGGGCAGCCAGGCCCGGCCTCTTGGATGGGAGGAGGTGGTTGTTGGCACGGCCCTTAACTGGAACTATGAGGAGGTGTTAGTGGTTGGGACGGGCTTGAGTGGAAGAATTATCGGGGTTTTGGGGTTTTTTTTTCCTCTCCTAAGCTGCGGCCTCTTCTGGGCCCGGCATGTGTGAGGCCAAAGCTGCATCGGGTGACACGAGGCCTACCTCTGAGGGCTGCTCTCCTTTGCTTCTGAAGCTCATTCTCTCTGCCCTATGAAACCTGTTAAGCCCCTCAGAGAAACGACCTAGTTTGCCGTGGTCCAAATTGCGGAGGAAACTTTGCACAGCTGCTTAAGGCCAGCTGTGTAGCCAGAGGAGGGGGGTAGAGACCGAAAGAAAGGGAGTACAAGTTCGTCGCTGCGCGCCTATCTACGTGCTAGGTCACACTCCTCCTGTCGGTGGAATGGGCATTCCCATTGTGTGTGTGTGTGTGTGTGTGCGCCAGTTTGAGGCGAGAGATGGGGTGGAGCGAAGAGGAAGTATTTGCCCATTTTCCTGTACAGATGTAATGAAGAGCTCAGCGTCAAAGCAGGGGGAAAAACCGTTTACGGACTAGTATTTGATCTTTCAAAACGTTGGTGAGATGCCTGAACCCAGTCTCAAGTCTCACCCGTTTGTATATTCCGGAAACGGGAGATGAATAACACAAACAGTAGTGCTCAGATGGGTGAGGTGATTGAGGGAAGATGAACGAGACGCTCTGAAACATGGCTTTAACAGTAAGGTGGTGAATATAAAGAGGCAATTGCACTGAATACAGGTAATCCTCGACTTACAACCACAGGTGAGCCCCACATTTATGTTGCTGAGATTTGCCTCATTTTACGACTTTTCTTGCCACGTTCGTTAAGCGAATCACTGCAGTTATTAAGTTTATAAGACAGTTGTTAAGTGAATCTGGCTTCCCCGTTGACTGCTTGCCAGAAGGTCACAAAATGCGATCCCATGAACCTGGGAGACTGCAACTGTCATACATATGAGCCCAAACATTTCGGTTTTGATCATGTGACCATGGGGATGCTGCAGTGGTCATAAGTGAAAAATAGTTATAAGTCACCTTTTTCAGTGCTGCTGTAACTTCCAGTGCTCACTAAACAAACTGTTGTGAGTTGAGGACCACCTGCATTG
Source organism: Naja naja (assembly GCA_009733165.1). Taxonomy (NCBI): domain Eukaryota; kingdom Metazoa; phylum Chordata; class Lepidosauria; order Squamata; family Elapidae; genus Naja; species Naja naja. The sequence goes on from CM019152.1 coordinate 9,774,826, forward strand.
AGCAAATAACTTATAGACAGTACTATAAAATTTCAAGCAGTATCATACATTTCTTTGAAACTTTGCATGGATTTTTCCAGTAATTCACACATTAACATTCGTAAAACTTCTCCTAAAACTGTATGAGCTACAAAGGTGGTGTACGGCTTTTGTTTAGCTACATACCTGAATATAGGTTTTCTTTAACAGAAGGTACAATGGAAGTTTCATGGTTTAACTCAAGGGTCTTCAAACTTGGCAAGTTTAAGAATTGTGGACTTCAACTCCCAGAATTTCTGAGCTAACATGACTGGAGGAGGAATTCTGGGAGCTGAAGTCCGCAAGTCTTAAAGCTGTCAACTTTGAAGACCCCTGGTTTAATTCATTGAACAGAAAACTCTATAAAATTAATTCACAGCAATTATTGTAAATTGAGCTAATGGATCACTATGGGTAGTCCCAGACTTACTATCGTAATTGAGTTCAGAATTTCTGTTATTAAACAAGATGGTTGTTAAGTGAATAACACCCAGTATATGACCTTTTCTGCCACAATTGTTAAGTGAATCATTGTAGCAGTTAAGTGAATCCTGTAGCTTAAGCAAATCCAGCTTCTCTCATTGACTGTGCTTGTTGGAAAAAACTGTAAAAATATGGCCATGCATTCTGATTTCCAAGTGCCCAAATTTTGATCACTGAACTGGGCATGCTGCAATGATCGTAAGTGCAAGGACCAGTTGTAAGTCACTTTTTTGTAATTTTGAATGGTCACTAAATGACTACCTGTATATCTCTCCTGGTTAAACATAGGTATAAGTAATTTGTAGCTACATGTGACAAAACTGCGTTTAAAGCACAATTTGTTACAAAAGTGGTGGACTCTGGTTTTTGGATCCATAAAGAATTAATCTTTAAATTAGGTGAATAACAGAGATCTATATACAATTTTCTAGAGTTCAAATGCTTCTCATATGCTTTTCATAGTTGCTACAATTGAATGGCAGATTCAGAATGCCACACTTTCCTTGGGGTCAGATAAAAATGCTATAAAGCAGTCTTTCCCAACCTTGGCAGCTTTAGGACTCTGACTGGGAAATTGTGGAGTTGAAATCCATACATCTTTAAAAGGGCCTTGGTGGTGCAGGCTGCTAAATGCCTAGCTCTTAAGTTCCAGCTGCCTGCAATCATTGCAGGCTCAAATCCCACCAGGCTCAAGGTTGACTCAGCCTTCCATCCTCTCAGGGTAAGTAAATTGAGGACCCAAGATTGTTGGGGGCAATAAGCTGATTTTGTAAAAATGCCGCTTAGTAATAAGCAGGCATATACAATGGAATGAAGGCTATTGCTGAGCACATTGGGTTGTATCCCAAAAATTGTAAGCAGCCTGAGTCTTCAGAGAAGGGCGGCATATAAATGTAATTAAAAAAAAACTGCCAAGGTTGAGAAGATAAAGTGCTGATTTACTTTGAGTCAATAAATGTTATTCAGCTATATTAAATTTTTTCCTTAGGATTGCCTTCCCTGATGTATTGCCTTGCAAATGTATTAATCTATAGCTCCTAGCAGCTGGGATTCTGTGCATGATCAGTGTGTGATTTTTGTCTATTTTGAGTCTGAAGCACATATGCAACCGTGGCACATGTGCTGGAAGTGGCACACAGAGCCATTTCTGCTGGCACTCGAGCCGTCATCCAGAACAGATCCACTGCGCATGTGCGCACGCCTCCAGACAGCCAGCTGATTGTTGGGTATCTGCTGTGCAGGGGAGGGGGTGCAGAAGATGCATGCACAGAGGCATGTGGTGCACATGGGGAGTCACGTGTGCATGCGCAGAGGTGCGCAGGGCACATGGGGGTCGTGTGCACAGGGGTGGGGGGTCACGCGTGTATTGCATTATGGATGCAGGTGCGCACGCGTGCATGCACTTTCGGCATGCGACGATGAAAAGGTTAGCCATCACTGGCCTAGCATATTAAAAGAGAATCAATGTGTAAGATCTGGCGAGGGATATAACTGTCTAGGAGCTGTATTCCAATATATGATGTGAATGAAGTGACATCAGATTAAAGAAGATTGCTAGGCACCATACTAGTTACTTATTGGAAGGGATATTGTGATTTCAAAATGGACACCATTGTCTATTGCATACAGTAGTAGCTTACCTTAGAAATAACATTTAATTTCAATAAGATTTCTAGCAAGAAAATGGAAAGTTGCCTAAAGACCCATAATGAGTAAATGTGATTTTGCAGTGTGCCTTAGATAGGGTTAGGTCTGAGACATGATGAAATAGTAATAGCATTCAGCATTATTTCTGTATATAGCAGTTGCATTTATGTATCCTGATTATAGCAGAAGAAGCTATACTGCTCCCATTCCCATACTAGTTCAGTAGCTGGAGATTAAAGTACATCTGTGCGTGCTTTGAGATTTCCCTTTTCTCTCAATGGAGGAACAGCCTGACTCTAGAGTTGTGGGTCCTTCAGTACTATACGTTTTCAATGGGAAGAGGATTCTTGTGCTGGGCAGGGATTTGGACTGACTTCCAGGGTTTTGCTGTTCCTCTTATTCTATTTCTTTTCTGCACATTGCTAGAGATACAGAATGAGAAATATGTATTCTGCGTATCCCTACTGTTATAAGGCAGTTCAAAGTGACACATGCCCCTGGTTTTTAATTTGGCTAAAGTCCCAAACTTCTTAATTCTTAAATGTTTATTGGCATATAGTAAATATAAATTTTATTGTTTACAGAAGGATAATTCTTTTCCTTCCAGCTGTTTCAATAACAGTACAAACAGTAATTAAACAATTCTGATTAATTTTTTTGAAAATGGTAACATTTTTCTTAAAGTCATTGTGTTAAAATTATTTTTAAGAAAGTTAGCCTTGTGATTAATTTTAAAAGTGAACGAATGTTGGTCTCAGATGCATTGAGTTAAAGGTGTATTATATCCGCCCAAGGTCGCTTATCAGTAAGCTGAATGGCATAAAAATTTAATAAATGAATAAAATATGTAATTGAATATTTTCTTCTTAAGCAATTCTAGGTTTATTACTTAAAACATTTTAAGAGAAATAGCTTTCCAACTATGTTTTATATATAAATTAAATGTAAAATATTAAAATTGTAGCACTAATTAATGAACAAAGTCAGAGCAGTCACTGTAATAAAATCATTTAAAAGTATCACAGTAATTTGAAGTCAAAACATCCCAAACTTGAAATACTCCATTTCAAGAATATTACTCTAGTTTAAAACAGTTTTTCCAACTTCAGAATATGTTAGCCAGCTATTGTGGAAGTATTTTGAACTGAAAACACATTCACTCAAAATAGAAGTCTTGAGACTTTCTTACAATGGATGGTGTGGTATGATGAACATTAGGTAAGATGTACCATCAGTGTGAGAGCTTTATTGAAGGAGCCTTCTGTCTTGTTTTGACAATTAAAGAGCCCTCAAAGAAAGGTCATAGAGAAAGCACTCTGATCCATATATATATCCATATATATCCATATATATATAAAATATGGATAAATTGATATAAATTAAGACACTACTTCACGTAATTAATTCACAAGGTTTTACAGTATACCTTCCAACTTACAGTATACATTTTAGTTTCAGTATAAAATGGTTGTTTCCTTCTTCCTCTAGTCATGAGTATTTTATTTTTACTTTCTGTTCTGAGATCTGATCTGAACTAAACATAAAAGAGAAACATGGAAAAGAAAAAAGACCCACAATTTTGTCTTAATTTGTAAATTCTTATGGTCCTCACAAAATGTATTAGCTTTTTCTTTATAGATTAAAAAGTATAGCACAGTGTAGTGCAATGAAAAAGTTGCAAGGCTTGATTGCAAGGATAAAAGTATAGAGGAAGGAAATCCTAAATACTTTCTATCATTTGAATTATTTTGAGGGGACAGCACATTTACATTGTTATACAAGCTGTATACTCTACGTTGCAGCCAAGTATCATTTCAGTGTTGCAACATGAAAAAATATATTTAAATATTTACAAAATGTGAGAGGGTGTACTCACTTCTGTGGTATACTCTATGTGTTACCAGTCTCCTTGCTCAGTACAAGCTTATGTGGGAAAGAAAATATTTTAATATTAAATGTTAAAATCTAAAGTAAAATTAGAGAATAAAGCAAATATAAAAGCATAAAGTTCATATTCTCTCTTCTTTCCCTTCCAAATTATGCACAATGATTTACCTGCAGTGACGGGCAACTATTGTCAGCTAGATCAATTGTGCCATTACAGCATACAAGACCAAAATAATTTACTGTAGAGCAGTCCTCTTGCAAATAACCCCGTGGACTTTTGGGACTGTGGGTTTCTGATCTCACAATATGGAGGTGTCATACTCAATCCTGTTGATGCAACAATATTATTTTGAGGAAGGTTCACCAAATCAGTACCATAAAAGGCATCTGGGACCATCACTCTGTATGTCTTAACATACAGAATATTATCCAAACAACTCTTAAACCTGTTTTCCAGAGATTCATTCTCAGGATACCAAATTGTTAGCAAACTAACCAAAACTATAACTCTTAAAATAGCTACAGATAGATTAATGCTCGGCATTACAAGACAAGATAGAAAGGCCTGCACATGGATTAGAAAAACAAAATTATATGATATGATTAAGAGAGCAAAAGAATTGAAATGGAAATGGGCTGGACACATAGCAAGAAGAAGTGATGCAGATGGATCAAGGCAGTCTTAGAATGGATTCAACTTGACAAAAAACGTCCATGAAAGAGACCTAAAACAAGATGGCTCGACGTCAGCAAGTATTGCAGGCCCAATTGGCAAAAGAAAGCTCAGGACTATATTGGTTGGAAACGTGGAAGAGGACTTCATCCTGCAGTGGATAGACAATAGCTAAAATGATGATGATGTGCACTCTAGATTGGCCAAAATATTTCCGACAGCAAACCCAGGCTGTTGGAAATGCAAGGAGAAATTTGGTACATATTTTCATTTATGGTGGACGTGTCCCGAGACGAAGAAATATTGGTTAAAAATAAAAGTGTGGATAGAAGAAATCATAGAGTGTGGACTGGAGTGGAAACTGGAACTGTTCCTGTTGGGAATAATTAAAGGAGATTATTCCCCTAAAGTAAGATATCTAATCATACACTTATTAACAGCGGCATGGATTTCATTAGCTCAATATTGGAAGAAACCAAATATACCATCAATACATGTTGTTATTCAAAAAACTTATGAATGTGCCCAATTGGAGAGACTCATGTTCAAAATTAATGGGAAGGAGGATACAGATTATTACCAGAAAAGGGATAAATGGTATAAATGGGTAGATCATAAAGGAAAAACGCTTAAAATAAATGAACCTAAGAATCATATACTCTGCAATCTATATGAAATACATAAAGATAACAAAGGTCTTAAATCTTTTCATTATCATTATTATCTATATATTAAGTTACTTTATTATTTAAACAGTACGAATGTATAATTAGTTGAAAAATAGTTATAAACCAATGGGAAGATTAGTAGAGAATTGTCATTTAGTGTTTAGGAGGTGATAGTAAATGAAGATGTGATAAGTATTAGTTTGTACTGACTATTAGAATGTATCAAATTCGATATCAATGTAAAAAGTATTTACATATTAGTGTTTTTGTATTTTGTATCAGTGCTTTTGTATTTGTATGTTTTTAAGTTTTGTAAATAAAGTTGTTTTTAAAAAATAAAAAAATAAAAGTAAAATGATGATGATGATGTGGATAAAAAATGAAATATATGAGATGCTCAGTCCAAGTAAATTCTAGTTTCCTGTTGCTTAGTGGCAGCAAACTATTTGGAGAGTTCTTAGGAAAATACTGATCAAAATGAAGGAAAAAAGTCCATTTTGGCCAGTTCCACTAGACATAAAGATAAGAACCAAAACCATCTACTTGTAGTGTGAAACTGTTGAAACAGTGCTTATACAGAGGCACCTTTTTTCTGAGGGGTACAAGGGAAGCACAAAGCAAGAATGACTATATGTAGTCCTCAACTTGTGACTGGTCAGTTATCAACCATTCAAAGTTATAAGGCACCTGCAGAAGAGGTACATACAGCCGATATTCAAAGTTCTGACAGTTGTGGCTGTACTGGTCATGTGACTGCATTTTGGATGCTCAGCAACCAACCCTCACAGCTGTTTGCAGTGACTGCAATTTACCCCCAATGCAACCAGCATATACTTTCACTTCAAGCATAAAATGGCCCATAGTGAACAATGAGTTTGCTTAAGCGTTGCATTTGCTTAATGAGTGCCAGAGAGCGGGTTGTAAAATTGAGTGCAGTCACGTAATGACATGCTCAGGACCATCACCATTTATTACCATAATTGCAGGCTCAATTATTGTTGTTAAGTGAGGACTACCTGTACCAAGATAATGCCATAGGGAACAGGCTTTGTTTACTCACCCAATGTTTCTCAAATTGTGTTAGAACTTTTAAATGTTCCAACTTATTGTCAAAGAACCAGTCCCACAAAAAGATTCCCAAGTCATCTTTTGTTATCCAGTTAAAATAACTCCAATCTTCTCTATGGATATGCAATACTGTAAGTTCTAGATGAAATCTTAGGTGTGATTAGTCTTACCCAGGCCACTAAAGGTTTTAAACATTCAAATTTCTGGGCTTACATTTTTAATACACCATCTTCCCCTTGGTGCTTATAGGGATCATAAAGTAGCTCCTTTGATGGTTTTCCACAGCTGGAGAGTTAATATCCATTCCTATGGAGAAGGTAATCTGCTATCTTCTTCCTCAATGGAAGTGTGACAACCAGTTTGCAATCTGGTACCTGTTGCATCTCTGCTTCCCACAAATCAGGAAAACAGTAATCTCTTCCTTTCATAACATCTGTGTCTGGGGAATTATTTTGGACACCATAGCAGATTTGGCTCTCCTATCAAATGCTAGAAAACTAAAAATTAAAAAGTGATGACCTGCCAAAAAGCGTTGAATTTGATATCATTCTTTTAATTTACAAATCCAGACCTTCATGAAGTTATGGGTATGGTTCATGGCCATGGCTAAGAATTGTCCCTAAGTTGTCCAATGATACCTTTTTAGAACGTGATAGCAGTAGGGAGCTGAGCCAAAGTTCCACTGAACTTATACTTAGCAGAGTCTCCTTTGAGTTTGGATGTCCAGCTACCTTCTTTTTCCATTAATGAGTTTTTTGTACTATTAGTGAGTGTCTGAGCAGGGCTGACCACGGAGCCAGTATTATGCTGTGAATGCTATTGGACTATGGATATCTCTCATAGTGGCTTTCAATTTTTTTCTGATTAAGGGCTGCTGCTTTCACATACTTCATTTTAAATCCAACGGAGGTGTTAATGTAGTATTTTCAATTTGTTTTACCCATAGTTGTGTTTGGTGCTATTCGTTAGACCTCTACTACAGGGATTCCCCAACCCTGGTCCATAGATTGGCATTGAGCTGCACAAATAAAGGAAGCCTCATCCATGGGATGCAGGTAGCACACAAAACCACATTCCCTCTGGTCTGCAGAAAAACCTCTCTCCATGGAATTTGTCCCTGGTGCCCAAAAGGTTGGGAGCCACTGTTCTACTGTTTCAGTTTCTCTCTCCCTTAATATTCTGTAAGCTCAAAATTCTAGATAGTAAAAGTGATAAGGGAAACAATACCATTTATCCTAGTCATGTGTGATATCAGCCTTCAATATTGGGGATGCCTACTGCCTGGCTATGTGATCCATAGATGCTGGGCATTTGGGTATGTTTGAATGTTCACTGTGTCATTTGCACAATATTGATGGACAAGAGCACAAGCTGAATATCTATCAGTTGCCAAAGAGTTTTGGTTTATAATGAGGGAGTCCTTTAGATGGAGCCTCATCTCGTATCCCTTTCAGCAGAGCATATCGGAAGTTGAATGACAGATTGGTTGAGCTAATGTAATGGTATGTGGGAATGACCTTGGGAAGTAGGAAGAAGATCCTCAGTCTAGGCAATAGTCTGATTAGAGACAACTCAGCCGCAGGTGGCGGAAAAGCTTGGGAAGTGTTTTAGAAGGGAACTTCTATAATTTTCTGGAGACTCTAAAGTGAGGAGGGGAGAAATGCAAAACTAGTGCAAGGTGGTTCAGGCAAGAAGCACATCCAGGTGACCTAATCCTACATTATTTAAAGTTACATTAACATCTTCCTGTGTACAAATATAGATGATGTTGCCAAGCAATTCACCAGTTCATCTTGTGGTTTTCTATGGAGGGAATCATAGCCTCAAATGCACTGAACTTCCTATAATCCAAAGTTCCACTCTAGGCCTTTCTGTTGCTCTCCTTCCTGATTTCTATTCTGCTCAAGACTTAAATGAAGAGGGCCGAAGTCACCAGGGTGATTTGTAGCTCAAGATTTTGGGATTCAGTATTGGTTCAATTGCCCACAAACCTCTGTTGCACCTCCTCAGAAGTCCAGCTTCAACCAGAATTGAAGTGGTTACAGTTGCAGTTTGCAGATTATCAGGCCTTGCAAACACAGTGCTACAACCTAGCCCACAGGTGTCAAACTTGAAGTATCATGTTGCAGTCACGTGAAGTTTCGCAAAATTTTCCCCCTCGTGGAGCTGGGGTGGCCATGGTATGCCTGTCTGGCTGCGTCTGGCCCATGGGCCACCAGTTTGACAGCCCTGACCTTGGCCTATTCTGCTGAACATCAGTAGGTGAAATATATGAAATCATCAATTGTACCTTTGCTGCTAGCAAAGGAGGAAGAAGATCTGGTCTGTCACAGCTTCAATTTTTCACATATAGATCTCTGGTTTATATAAGTCCTAGGTCAATTTTATAGTTTTTTTTCCATAAGCAATGTAAAACCTGTAAAGTATAGCTAGCTTCTTGTGCATGCGCAAGCATAATAAACATACACGGTACATATGGTAATCTGATTTATAAAAAAACTTGAGTTGTGCAACAATTCTTAAAATGGAATGGTTATATAAACTGGGGACTGCCTGTATAGGCCTTTTCTAAGCAGGACAGTCTGGAACACAATAAAGATGTCATTGCTGATTTGAGGCCTTTCAGATTCCCAGGGACCATCCACCTTCATGTGTTCATACATCAAGAAATTACTGTGTGTGGCTATCTTTCTTGTTCATAGATTTCCTTTATGTCACCTCCAACTAGTTTTAAAAACTCCACTGTACTATTGTTTTGAACTCATCCACTAATTGTACACCAAATGTCTTATTTGGAAATCGGCTTTCTTTGCAACCATAGCTATGATCATACAGTTATTGGAACTGTTGGCATGAGAAGAACTACATAAACTATCCAGCCTCTATAAATCTGACATATTAATCCCAAGGTAAATTTAACATATGACTGAACACAGGATTCAACCACCATTCTAAAGAAACAACAAGACACATTTGCCATCATAAGAGTTACCTTAGAAAGATTAGAGCTACCCTTTCCTTTCAGTAAGTTTTTCTCCACTATCTGGTAACCCTCCAATCACCACCAGCTTGAATAGAAGTTTACTGTACTCTTCCCTTTTCACTAGCCCTTCACTGAACTTTTTCAGAATGACAATGTCGTTTTGGTCCTTCCCTATATTAGATACTAGAAGCTCAATTTGCCAGGCCAGCCAATGCCTTTTATATCCAATCATTTATATGATTAAATTAACTAGTAAAATTGAACAGTCTGAATGGTTTAGTGAGCTGGTTTAGTAGATGCAATTTTTAGAAGTAGGAAAGAAGACACCAATCTTCATTTAGCACCCTTATGATTACAACAGAGTGGATGAGAAGGAATGGGAAGGAAACCAAGGGCTCAGAAAGAAATAGTTCTGACAGTTTTAGTTAATGACATGTTGCTATATAGATGAATGTTAGCGATTTTGTCTTCACAATATAGAACCACAAAATGTAAGTGGCTATGTTACAGAATTGGAGGCAATTAGATAGAGAACACAATAAAATACCATAACACAACTTAAGAATTATTATTGGAATAAGAAACTGAAACCATACTCTTCAAAAAAATTTATTTTGAAGTATATTTTTATGATATAATTCTAGTTTTTTTGAACAAAATTGTTTGGTCTTTTGTCTGGTTCTGTCACCATCTCATAGAAGGACGTTTGACATGAATAACAATGTTTTATTTGGCCTATCTATTAAACTCACCAAACAAATAAAGAATCTTGGCATTGTTTATGGAAATTTGAATGCTTAATTGTATTACATTCCTATCTATAATGCAGGATAGGAGGAGCTTGCAACATGTTTTGAATTTAGACAGTTATTTCGGGATTTAACTGGCTTGTTCTGTTATTACTAGAAGTAGTATGATACTCTTCTGACTATCCTAGAAATGCTCGAAACGTTTTAGTTCAAAACATATTTAGAACTACTTGGATGGGACCATTTTGAGTTCAGGATATTTTAGCAGTGAAGAGCATTGATGAGCTCCAACTGGAACTGAAAGTTTTGATTTTTTGGGGGGGGTACATTACTAATTTTCACACAGCTGAGAGTTTGTATGCTGTGAACTGTCATCAGAATATAGGACAGAGAGTAAAGGTCTTAAGTTACTGTTGGGTCCTGATAACATATTAAGAAGAATAATGGAAAGAATAGTTTTCACCATGGGAACCATTGTCCTAAGGAACCAGCATGCTTCCCTTGCTGTATGTATTCAAGGATAGACACTATAAGTGATGCTTTGCTCTTCTGTGCTGATTCTACCATTTCTGTTCTCTGATTTTAAGAAATATTTTCCATATTGGTTTTGTTAAGGGCTTTTGCAAAGACTTACTTCCCAAAAAGAAAGATTTCATATTTCCCATTCTCTTTTCCAAAAGTTGTAGTCTGGTCAAACAGTCTGTATTAGCCAACTGCTTTCATTAGTATTACTTTGATTTGTTTTATAAGTGTCCCTTTTTGTAATAAAGAATATGAATACAATATAAAAATACCACCAAAAAACCTTCCATAAAGATGTTTCCATTTTCCTCCTAGAGGAAAATATTAAAAAGTCCAATACTATATTAACATAATTCTTCTAAACAATGGTTACATCAATGACATCTGTGTGAGTATACCTTATTTACTTGGGCAATTCAGGTAGCTATTTTGGGATGTGGGTGGGATAGTAAAACAAGTCATTCCTGAAATATTCTGTTAATAATGCCCAGGCGAGTGACAGCCCATTCGACCAGAAGCAAGCCATGACGGCTGCGTGGAATACACAGGCCCCATTGAGGACATCTGTAGGGCAGCAACATGGTCTTCTCCATCCCCATTCATAAGACACGACAAACTGGACACCTTTGCTTCAGCTGAAGCGGCCTTCGGCAGACAGATGCTTCAGAAGGTGCATATAGATTGGGAGACTAAGGACCAGACCACTACCCACCCTTAGGATGCCAGCTTTGGTATGTCCCATTCTTTGGATTCTCTGTTCAGCACAATGGAGAAGGGGTGTTGGTCTTACCTGACACACTCTTTCTCGGTGTGCTGAGAGAGAATCCAACCCCACCCTGGCGACCGTCTGGTCCAAAATCCAGGAGTGACCAGAATCAGCAACGAAAGATGTCAAGTCAGTCACTACGCATTCATCAAAACTGGGCATGCGCAGGCAAAGGAGGCCTGGGCAAAGAACTGGTTGACTCAGTCTCCCAGCAGAAGAAGCAGAGTTAACCCATTCCTTGGATTCTCTCTCAGCATATCAAGAAGGAGCGTGTCAGGTAAGACTGATACCCCATATGTTCAGGAAAAGGCCAGGAATAGAGAGGAATGATGAAAACCATGACAGTTGAAAATATAAGGCTTTTAAACAAATAAATTAGATGGTTTTAAAAGTAGAATTGTTCATTGTGCATCTGAATTGGTACCATGTAAATTCAACAATAAAATTGTGGTGTATTAACTAGAAATCCAATTATGAGCTTTATGAATTGCTTAATTGCTGAACAAATTTACTAAAAAGGTGGAGGTTTTAATAAAAGTATAAAACAGTATATTCACGTAAAATCTTACGTGAGAACGCTAGAATGAAAATCTTCCATCCAGCTTTCAGGATCATAACAACTAACCACTGCTGGCAGAAGAAACACCAAATGGTAGAGTCAACAGTAAAAATAAAATGGCCATATGGAAAAATGGATTTGGCTTAACTTTATGTAAATTATTGGGGAAAACTTATTGAATCTGAAGTTCAGTGTTTTAACTGCACTTAGGAAAAGGAATGTTCAAGAATCATACAGTCAAATAAAGTTAATAGTATTGCTGAAACTTAGATTCAACAGTCGGGACTGGAAAAACAAGTGACTCCAAGCTGAATATAATCCAAGTGGCAGTAAACAATTGTTTACTTCTTTTTATTTATGCTTAATACCTGCATCAACATGGTTTATAGAACAGAATTAGGCCTTGGAAAAATGTATTTTCTTTTATATTACAGGTATATTCCATATAAAGTACAGTGATTTGCATCAACAATCTGTTTTCCTTGAAAAGGGAAAATAATAATTTTGCTTTATTGCTTAGGCTTTATTGCTAAAGCTTTATTGCCTTAGTTGGTTATATGCGAGAAAATGCTTAAATACAAACATTTAGGGATTTAATGATTGTATTCCAGTTCTGAGCAAATGTCATCTTTTTTTATTGTGAGGGCATGAAATTATTAATGTAAATCAGAATCTGCCTTCATAGTGTTTGGCAGAGGGGGATTGAAGTTTGTAGCTTCAGTTCAATAGTTTTAAGTATCTTGAAAATTACAGTCCATAAAATTTTGAAACAATTTTTAAAGTCAACGTTAGGAGAGGCATTTTGCAGGGCAGTTCGTTATTTTCTTTATTTGTCATTGTCATGATTCTATTTTCAAGATTTTAAAGAAAAATCTTGGCTATCAAACAGCAAGAAATGCTAATAATGTCTTATATTTGCTTTATATGGGTCATCTGAAGCTTTATGGAAAATCAAAAATTGAAATCCAGTCATTGAATAAGTGTAAGAATTTTTTAGCACTGATACAGCAATGGACTTTGGCCTAGAGAAATGCGGTACAATAAGAATAAATTAGGGTTAAATCCAGAACAGTAAGTGAACTGAAATACTAAATAGCCAAACCATCATGTGCCATCATGATGAAGCCTATAAATATCATTTTACAGTTGGATAACATTAACTATGGACAAATTAAAAATGTGATTAGTAAAAAATACATCCAAAGAGTGAGAAAATTGCTAAAGACAAAATTAAGCAGTGGAAACACCATCAGAACCATCAACACTTGGGCCATAACTTCCAATATGACACACTGGTGAAATTATTAACTGGTCACATGCTGAACTGGACAGTTTAGACTAAAAAAAGGGAAACCGATGATAATTCACTATGCGTTACATCCCCATAGTGATAGATTATACCTGGCCTGCAGACATAGAGGCAGAGGTATACTTTAAGTTAAACAAGCGGTCAACGACGAAAAGTATATATTGGCTGATTATGTAAAAGATAGCCAAGAACAAGCACTGATGCAAGTTAAAAATTGGAACTTACTGCATGTGCAGGACACAAAACTTAAAAAAATGTAATAAAAAGACAAACAGAATACTGACAAAGAAAAGCATTACATGGTCATTCAAAAGGTGCTTTCCAAAAGGTACCTGGACTTGTTTTTTCTTGAAAATGTTTCACTTCTGAACTGAACTGAAGAAGTTTCTTGGATGAGAAGCAAAATGTTCTCCAGTGTGCTAAGCAGAGAATCCAAAGAATGGGTTAACTCCATCTTTCTGCCCAGAGACTGAGTCCTTTTAAACTTTTTAGTCACGCCTCTCCTGACTGTGTCCCAGTTTTGACTCAGTCTTAGCCCAAGAGGAAAAGGAACTCACCAGAGAAAAAGGGAAAAGTGAATTCTTTGGATTCTCACACAAAAGAGAAAGGAAGTCAGGATATAGAGCTAACGGAATGATTTTCAGGTCAGCAACACAGCCACTGTGGCCCCAGTAAATCAGCTGTTTTTTGGCCACAACAGCAATCAGCTGTTTTTCGCCAAACACCATGGCTTTCGGGCGAGCAATACAGTGGCACAGCAAATCAATGGTTTTCGCATATGAGCCGCTACTACAACAGCTGGCTACCCCGGTCTGATTGGCAGAGCCACTGCAGCGATTTGGCAGGCTTCCCGTTTGATCAGCACAGCCGCCCAATGATTCAGCTGGCTACCCTGGTCTAACTGTCAGAGGTGCTGCAATGGTTTGGCTGATTTCCCAGTTTTACCGATACAGCCGCTGCAGCAACTAAGCTGGCTGCCCTGGTCTGACTGACATAGCTGCTAGTGCAATGTGGCTGACAACTTGAGCCCCCCAGCGCAGCTACTATTTTCCAGCTCATTCATACAGAGCCGATGTTTGGTGCGCTTTTCAGTTGCAGATGCTCTGGTGCCTCCCTAGCAGGAGACCATAAAACCTCCAATACAGCAGGAGGAACAAAGGATGGAGGATACCTCTGCCTTAGAGAGCCATGCGGTGACACACGTAAGTGGGCCATAGCCTCAGGTTAATCAGAAAGGTCCCTCAGCATCAAGAGCGGGCAGTAGAAGAGTGGTTGCCCGAATAACAGCAAAAGCCAATCCGGGCTGTGACCCATGGGTGGGGTGGTTTTAGATTTTGATGGATTTTAAGTTTTGTATTTAATTGGGACCATTAGTTTAATTCTTTTTTAAGTATTTATTGTGCTCGTTTTATTGTAAGCCGCCCCGACTCTTCGGAGATGGGGCGGCATATAAGTCCCATTAATAAATAAATAAATAATAATTCCAGGAAAGCCTCTCTCAGAGATGCTCGGAGGCGTCAAAGAGCGCTGGAAAGAGAGATTTCCAAAGCTGAAAGGCAAGCTGAGCAAAGAAGGCAGACAGACTTTCTGGGGGGAGACCCCATCACTTCCTACTCACTGCAGGCTGATAGAACCAGGAAGAAGGAGACTCTGAGCTCCCACATTCAGTCACCAGATGGCGCCTTAGAACAATCTCCACAGCTACCCTTTATAAAAGGCTGCAGTGAGAATCCTTTTGCTTCACAGTCAAACAGACTGCCAGCAGAGAGTCATTGGGAACCTATTTTAAAAAAGAGGCAACCAGCCCCAGAGGCCACATCTACTCCTACAGTGGCAGGGCTTCGCCCAGGGGAGGACCAGGGACCAGAGATTTCTGAGCAGATGAAACTTCTTGGGTGAGAAGCAAAATGTTTTCAAGGGAAAGAAAACCTCAAGAAAATCCAGTTGCCCTTTGGAAAGCACAACCATGACCTGGAAGATTGAGAATCTCCGTAGACATTACATGGTCCATTTCTATAAAAAAAAAATTGGAGGGAAAAGTGGATAAAGATGAAACCTAGCAATAACTTACAATTGGAAAATAAAAAATAAATAAATTGAAGGCTTCATTTTGGTTGTTCAAGCTATTTGAAATAATGCAACCAAGGCTGGCATTGAAAAATTACCAAATGATTTGAGCTGCAAATTGTGGAAAGAAGCAGAAGAAACAGTAGATAATATATTAAGCTAGTGCAAGAATATCACAGAAACTGTGATACCTGTTTTATAACTGTGTTATAAATAATATAACACATTTACCAAAATGATGTACTGGAGCATTTATAAAAATCGCCATGTGCCAGTAATGAAAAATTGGTAGAAAAATATAGTTGAAAAGAGGAATAATTGGATAATTGATGTGGCAATACCAAGGAACAGTAGAAAATAAACGAAAGTATTGGAGAAGATCACAAAATATCAAGATCTGAAAATTGAACTTGAAAGATTATGGCATAAACCAGCCATTGGGATCTCAGTGGTTATCTGCTTATTGTGTGCCATACCAAAGAAATCTCA
Organism: Naja naja; assembly: GCA_009733165.1. NCBI lineage: Eukaryota > Metazoa > Chordata > Lepidosauria > Squamata > Elapidae > Naja > Naja naja. Next base: position 9,790,714 of record CM019152.1, read on the forward strand.
GCTGCCACGTAGACAATTTGCACATTGACAAAAATCTCCATCTGTCAGTTACAAAAGTCTGCACTGCCTGGATCACACATACACTAATCTGATACATTGTGACATCTTAGCTTCTTGAGAGTCACTAGTTCCTCCTAAAAGTATCTACACATAATAGAACAGTTACAGAATGGGCTAAGATTACCTTGTACCGTCCTCAGGGGTGGGATTCTACCGGTTTGGGCAAACCAGATGTTAAAGTTGCATCTGGTTCACTGAACCGGTATTTCAACTGACTGGCTGGCACTGCCCACCCTGCCCGTCACCTCCCTGGAGTCTCCATGTGGCCCATTTTCAATGAAGGTAAGTGCAGGGTCCGCACGGAGGCTCTGGGAGGGGGGAAAACTGGACTTCCAGAAGTCAGAAACGGCCTGAGCCTCCAGCCTCCAGAGCCCGGGCAGGCTGTTTTCGTTCTCCCAGAGGCCCAGGTGAAGGCCTCCATACCCTTGGGAGGGGGAAAAACAGCGCCCCCCCGGAAAAAACGGAAGTTGTGAAATGGGCCTGTTTCTGGCTTCCAGTGGGCCTCCCCAGCCCGGGGAAGCTGTTTTTGTCCTCCCAGAGGCCCAGGGGAGGCCTCCGGACCCCTGGGAGGGCGAAAATGACCTCCCCCAGGTTCTGGAGGCCCATCAGAATCCAGAAACAGGAAGTTGTGATAGGCCACCCCCCACCAGCAACCGGGCAGCGAACCGGTTGTTTGGATTTTTGAATCCCACCCCTGACGATCCTCAAAGATATACTGCTGCCATATACTGTTTATTTTTAAAAAAATCATTTGATTAATGAGCTCAAATGAATTTTGAGTTAGAAAACAGCTAAAACCAGAACATTTCTTCTCCATTTTTTTATTGTTAGTAGGTGCAAGGGGGTATTGGCAATTCTTAGGCTTCCTTGTTTTCTGTCATTTTATCTGCTGCTATTGAGGACAAACTTGAAAATCAACACTTCTTTGCAATTTTGCTCTACTTTCTTGACCATATAATTGATTTTGGCATAGTTCTAAAATAGAAAATGCTTTTATCCTAATCAGTAAATACTTCTTTATAATGGAGCGGTAATATATAATATTACAAAGTAATAAAGTTTTCATAAAAGCAGAGAAGAGTCTATCATTTTAAGATATTAAGATTCCAAATCAGAATAAATGGTTTCATAGGTGTACTTTTATAATTTTAGAATGATTACACAGTGTAGTAAATAACATTTCCTTATCCAAAAATACTGTATTTTTAATTTTGCTACTTTTTTTTAGCTCTTCTCATTGATGGAGATGAAGCCTCCAATTTCTCGTGCAAAGATGATTCTCATCACTAAAGCTGCCATTAAAGCTATTAAGGTAACATAATAAATAATATTTCTTCTATCATAGGCAAAATTGGCCTATCATAACAAAGTATAAGATTTGTAGAGTTTTATTAGATTCTTTTACAAGTAAAGCAAGAGTTTATGTTCATTTTAATTATTTTGCAAACCTTGCATATTTGGATTCATCTTTTTAATATGTATTCTTCATGGTATGTGTAAAGCTCTTTTAAAAATTTAATTTAAAAGACTTGTTAGATTTGATCTGATGTTTACAGAGTTCCATAATATTTACTAAAAAGTTCCATCTTTCTTTTAATTATTTGTAGTGTTCTGCAATTTATACCTGTAAAAATAAAATAGTATTTTTCTATATATTTAATGGAATGAAAGATTTCACACCAAATAAAACACATTTAATTCTTCCTTTCAGCTTTACAAACATGTAGTCCAAATTGTAGAGAAGTTCATTAAAAAGGTAAGTGGAATTACATAGCTCAAAATCAGTTGTAATGAATCAGCAGTTTTTCCATATTAACATTTTGTCACATCTAACATCCGAGAAAGAGATGCTATGAGAACAGATCATGGAAATATTTTACTTCCTAGGTTTTGTGGAGACTGGCAGTGTAGAGTGAGATTAAACCTGTTCCCTTAACAATTCTAATCAGGTTTGAAATAGAATAGTTTAGTCTTCATCCTGTTAGCATACTGTTTGGATGGATGGAAAAACTGCTCAAATAAATGCCTGTATCCTGATTCCATCAATGGGGACATTCTACTCACCTCCAGTCCTGCTTACCACATAGGATTGTGTGTAACCTTTGCAGTAGGGGAGGCCTTAAGAAAGTCTCATCCCCATCCCATCTATCTCTTGGATCTTTAGGTGTGCTTTTAGTGGTTTTTAATAACGTTTTAATGTCAGTTCGTTTTAATCTTTTATCTATTTTTCACATGTTTATAACATTTGTAAGCTGCCCAGAGCCACCTTGTAGGGGAAATGGGCGGCACAGAAATTTAATAAATAAAATAAATAGTCTCTATCCATATCAAGGAAAATGATAGAGAAAAGGGCAAGATATTTGAATAAGAGGTAGAGTGTGAAAATACTTGGAATTAAACTAAAAAGTTTAAGAGAGGGACAACTGGTCATGTGTGACTTTTGTATTTTTTTAAAATTCCATCACTGGTGGTCCTATAGTCTCCAAGTTAGAAACTCAGATACAGAATAATAGCCCATTGCAAAGAACCAGTGATTTGGTTCCCCAGAAAATAGGTACATCAAAGCAACACATTGTCCATGGAGAAATGAGACAACAGGTAGTGAAAAAAGAGGAGATGATCATTCTGAGAATGTGAACCAGGCACTAGAAAGAAGAAAGTATTGGAAAGATAGAAACATGATCTTGGGCATCATTCTGAAACCCTTAAATATGCTAGAAGCTCATGCATAAGAAAGGAATAGTTGTTGGCCAAACCTGAAATTGTTATCCAAGTTATCCAATAGACTTATGAGCACTTAGTAATTAATGTTAGTATGTTAAACTTCAGTTGTGCATTTAGAAATGGTGATATGTTTTCTTTCTTTAAGTGTAAGCCTGAATATAAAGTCCCTGGACTGTATGTTATTGACTCCATTGTTCGCCAATCTCGTCATCAATTTGGAACAGACAAGGATGTTTTTGGGCCAAGATTCTGTAAGAATATAACTGCCACATTCCAGTATTTATATCTCTGTCCATCAGAAGATAAGGTATAGTTGTTGTTTTTAGCTTTGTTTGAAATTAATTTATAACCCGTACATGAACATTTGTCTAGGATGGAGACCCAATGACCCAATCTGGTTTTGAATAAGGCCTTTAAGTTGAATGTTGCTCTTGTCATGAGGCACTTTTTCCTCACTACTTTAAGATTGGAAGAACTTTTTAGTGGGATTACAAAATGACATGGGAATTGTATGGACATACAGCAATTATTGATACTATAACATAAGTTTTGAGCATTTGTTAACAATTGCTATATAAGCACCTGCTTACATTCTGAATCAGATTTACCTTTTGGATCCAGATTATTGCATAATCCTATTTTTTAATGTAGATAGTTCGGTAATTTGGATTTTATTGTATTTGAAACAATATTACCATAAGACTTGATACGATCAGTGATTTAGAACAGAAATTTTCAAATGTTCTCAGCCTATGTAATTTGTAAGTTAAAAAGCAATCTGGAACCCTTGATCAAGAGGCAAATTCTAAATGATAGTAAACTGGCTGTGCCCGAGTAAACATTTGGGAGGGTGGTGGTGGATTCCTTTTATCTGTCATGTAACTCAGAGTTCTGTATATAATTAAAAATATCTTATTTCTAAATATTCTGCTGGAAAATAGATATTGGCAAATTTAGAATAATGTATTCCAAATAAGGCTTGGAGACATGTTGGAGTTTGAGTTGATTTTTACGTGATGTTGTCTCTGCTCCTAGTTACTCTTAACTCGGTGGTCGCCAACTGGTGGGCCACGGCCCACTGGAGGTCTGTGAGAAAATGTTGGTGGGCCACAGGGTGCTGAAGACCAGATGGCTGGCAGGGAAGTGGGGCAATCCTGCAGTCTCCCTAGCAAACCCGTGTTGTGGCTGCTGCCTTAGCCCATCGAGGAGGCCGAGCAGCAGCGGGAAAGGCACGGACCTCCTGAGCTGCAGGAAGCGGCTGCCAGCGATGCCCTCAGGTGAAGATGTTGCGAGAGGGAGGCTCGACCCCCTCTTCCTCCTTGCCAGAAGCGCTCACGCCCAGAGGGAAGGAGGAGGCTTGTCGGGTGCCAGAGGGGCAGTGAGCACTTTGCGTGTGAGTGCTTCTGGTGAGGAGGAAGAGAAGTTCCTGAAGGGAGGGGTTGAGCCTCCCCCTTGCATCTTCACCTGAGGGCATCGCTGATAGCTGCTCGACCTTCTCAATACATGGAGGCAGGAGGTAACTCCAATTCCAAGGTTCTTTCCCCCCCACCCTCTCGCAGGGCTCGGGAAGGGCTCTGATGCTGTGATCTCCCGCGCGCATGAGTCCATCCAGCACCCGCATCACCCCTGTTGCCCCAGCCAGCCATCTGGTCTTCAGCACGTGGCTCGTCGGCCTCCAGACATCAGAAAGAGAGAGAGGGGGGGGGAGGAAAAGAGAGAGAGAGAAAGAGAGGAGGGAAGGAGGGAGGGGAAAGAGAGGAAAAGGAGAAAGGGGAGGAAGGGAAAGAGAGAGAGAAAGAGAAAGAGATGAGAGTTCCCGGTGTTTTGTTTTCTGTGGGAAATGGGTCCAAATGACTCTGAGTATTTAAGGTTGCAGAAACTGGCAGCCAAGCTAAGTGCCTGAAGGACCCCCATCCCGTCAGTGGGAGTTCAGGCGCTTCAGCGAGTGGCATGCTGGATTCATATTAGTGGTCCGCGGGATTTAAAATTATGAGTTTGATGATCCCTGAGGTCCAAAAGGTTGGCGACCCCTGCTCTAATTCATGCTTTTAGATAGTTTGCCCTCTCCTGATCTTTTTTTCACATATAAAGGCTACATGATTAGATGTATTTTCTTCTTGCATCTCCAATGTGAGATTGATATTGTATTACAGCTCAATGCATTTATTCCTTCTCAGAATAAAAGATACTCAGATTGGAATATCCTACATTTATTTGAATAATGGGAAGGAAGTGCATAAGCTCAAAACATGTCCCTAGTTTTATGGTACATGAAGTGTGCAAGTGTAAGGACAGTATTTTCTTAGTAGTGCTTAAAAAATATTAAACTTTTTCTTAAAAAGTATACTGACATAATTTCTTATTGAACAGAGTAAGATAGTCCGTGTCCTCAACTTATGGCAGAAAAATGGTGTGTTTAAAATAGAAATAATTCAGCCACTTCTGGACATGGCAGCAGGAGCTAGCAGTGCAACCTCAGTGACAGAAGATGCCACCAATAATGAAGGTAGGAATTAGGACCATCCTGTTAGATTGAAAAAAATCTCAGTTTCAGTCCTTGACATATCCAAAAATTGCCTGGAATCTTGGCGAACTCTAATATATCTTAGGAGAAGCAGTGGTATGACTCAATAAAGGCAATTTCCTAAGTTTAAATATTGATAGCTTTGTTTGAATTCTTATTTTGTTATGATCTATGTAGAATGAACTGAAATAAGGTCATTGATTAAATACTCCTTTTTATAAAGGAATGCATATTTTATTCTGATGATGTGAGTGAATATATCAAAGAGCAGTGCTTGGAAGAGCATTCCAGTATGCTTTGTGTTTTTCAAGACCTATTCAGATTGGTTTTTTTATATTCTTTTTCTTTGATTTACCTTCAATATTATTAACTCCTGTGTTCTAAATAAATTTCCTGAAAATAAGTTATTAGAATTAAATTGCCTTGATGGAAGATACGTTCTTGATGGAAATTATTTTGGTTTAAATATTATGCTTAGGAGAATTTTATAAAAATGTGGAAGAAGTTGTATGTCACAAATGATTCAAGCAGAAATTTCCATGTTTTTAAAAATAACAAACAACTACTAAATGGAAGGATATATAATCTAGTAGTCCCAATCATAATAATTGTTCTACCTAACCTATCATTTGCTACATTTAAAAAAAACCAATCATGCCATCATATTCTTTTTATTTGATTTATCTTCAATATTATTAACTCTTGTGTTCTAAATAATTTTGCCTAAAAATAAGTTGTTAGAATGCCATCTGCTTTGATTAGTCTTGTGTTATGATGTGAGGCTTATACATTATAAGATCTTTAAATAGAATACAGATTATACAGATTGTATTGGGAGAATGCAGAATCTTATTCATGGTTGTGAGACATATATAGAGGACATATTCAATTTAGAGAACCCTGCTGCAGGAGGTTAAACCTACTTTTGGATCATACTGTAGAAGATCTAGAATTTGATCATTTTAGAATAACAAATTAAAGTATAAAGTGGTTTATGTTTGGGAACACATCTTCAATTGTGTTTAAGATTTAAATATTTAAATATATTCTATAGGTTCACCACAATCTGCTACAATTCCATCTGAGCCACCACAGGTTGGTGCTAATTCAGTACCTGCTGTGCCACAGCTTCCCAGTTCTGATGCATTTGCTGCAGTTGCTCAGTTATTTCAAACAACACAAGGACAGCAGGTAAGCAAGAGATTGTTTTAAAAAAATACTTAGTTAAGAAAATAATATTAAATAATATTATTTAAGGCAAATTATATCTTCAGTAATATATCTTTAAAACTATCATGGAAATTTGTGATTGATAAAAAGTTAAATCCAGTTTTCTGCTGTAATACCTATTAGCATATGAGGAAAAAATATATTTAGCCATGCAGTTAATCTATGCTTGCTCTCTGAGGAGAATATCAAATGTCCTAGCCATGTAGGAAACTGTATTTTTCATTTTCCCAATAGCAGTCCATTCCCACTGCCATTGCATTCCTCTAAAAGCAATCATGGTATGTTGCAGTGTTTCCATGCCAAAATGGTATTATGTCTATTCTAACTTTTACACCATGTTGTAGTCTGCAAGGTAGATGCATAGTCACAAGATCAACTGTCTTTTACTATAGTAAGTAAAATCATGACTGGAGGTAAAAAGTAATTGAAATACAGTTCATTTTATTCAATTATTTTTGGCTTGCTCAATATTCATAGATCTCAGAGAGGAATTCAACCAATAAACAATTAAAGAAATTAAATAAGTGGCAATATATAGTTCACATTGAAAAAGCTTTAATTCATTTTCAAATAAAAGTGTAGATAAAAAGCCAGGTCTTAAATACTATTGAGATAAAACCACAGTAGTACTGGATCTCTTTACATTCCATAATTTGGGGTAGCCAAAGAGCCCTTCTCTGTTTTTTTACATAAGAGACAGTTCCCAATAATGAGAAGCAAAGAGGAGGTGTTTTAGGAAATTGTAATTCTCAGGCAGGAGAGAATACTATATTAGTTCCGTTCACATTGGAAGTGCTCCAAATTTTATAGTGCCTAAACAATGTCTCTGCTATCCCTATCCTTAAATTATATTAACAGTTGCAATTTTAATCTGATAGCTCCAACAGATTCTCCAGACTTTTCAGCAACCTCCTAAACCTCAGTCTCCAGTAATAGATAATAATGTAATGGCTCAGGTTCAAGCTATCACAGCTCAGCTGCAGACCACGACAACACAACCATCAGAACAAAAGCATGATTTCCAAATACCAGAACAAAAAACATCTTTTGATAAGGTAGTATTTTTCTTCTACTTGAAAAGGAATTACCCAGATATCTTGTTTCAAGAGAAATCCATGACAAACTCTAGTTTAGTGCTGTGAGAACAAGCCTGAAGGCATCTCCTTGCATTCCCTTCTTTCATATGCATGCAAAAATTCCATCTTCCATTTCTGTCTTTTGGTAAACCATAATGTTGGGATATCTATGGAGCCTTATAGATTTTTAGTTTGTCTTGGCTATATGGAAAATTGGTGCTCTCTCTGAAACAATAATACAGTCATGTGGTTCACTTTTTAAAAAGTGAGTCTTAACCTGCTTATTGCATTAATTCCAGGTGTGCATATAGCAGTCCTGATGTAGATTAGCAGTTGATACTGACTAATATTTGAGGTGATACAAACCATGATTTAACTCTGGTTTGTACTTTATCTGACCTTTGGCCTAGATAACATTCCTCTTCTTAATTGTTGAAATGTTTGGGAAAAGTAGAGAATTAAAGCTAGTTCTGGCAGGTTTAATGGCTAGGTTAGATTTTAAATGATTAGTACTACTTAATTGGATTTCCAATTTCAACTGAACTATTTTAGCTTTGCTCTTCTAATATTAATCATTTTTTTTAAGATTAAGGAGGAGGCAAGGGAACAAGACTGGTACAACTGGGTTTTATGGGGCCAACCTCATAAAACCCCATATAGTTTGAGGATAGAGGCTACTACCTTAATTGTACATCTGGAAAATACTTACGAAGACTTATATCATCAGTAACATGTTTTATTTATTGTTCTGTTGTTGTGGAAGAAAATAGTTGGCTCAATGTAATATTTTTCAGCAGCTGTTGGATCGCTTTGACTATGATGATGAACCAGAAGCAGTAGAAGATACAAAAAAAGAAGAGGCCACACCTTCTCCTTCACTCTCTCAACCAACATTGTATGTTTTGATTTGTTTTGATTTGTTTTGACAACTGATGTTAACATCAGGGAGATAATACAGAAATGTAAAGTTCATATGTGATTTGTATAACTATTTGGAATTTTTATTAGTACTTTACACTATAATATTTTGGTATGTAGTGTTAGTTTGTTCAAAAATTACTTAGTTCTAATTGAATATTCTCTTAACTGAAATGCAAATTCACAATCTTAATTTTGACCAAAAAAAAAAAAATGACAGAGAAGAGCAAAATGGAAATTACAGTTAAAATGGAGAGGGGGAATATGCAGTCAGTTGAGAACTGATCTCATGGGATGGGAACATTGATGGTGTTTTAAATCAACTATATAAAATACTGCATTATTGAAATCCTGTTTGAATTTTTTTTTTTTAATACCTTAGTGGATTTCCAGGTGAAGGCTTACAACAACCAGTTTATCCTCAGCTTCCAAATATAGATCAGTTTCAGCAGAGAATGCTGGGAATGCAACAGGATGCAATGCTTCACCAGGTAATGGAAACATTTCCATTAGATTAATTCTTATTTTTTTCAAAATTGAGAGCATTTGCTTTCTAGGAAACGCTATTCAGATAATGCTACATGTCATTCTTCTACTGCTTACCTCTGCATTCTTCTTGTGCAAGGTCCCTCTCCCTCCAAACGGACAGATGCCTAGCTATGGACTTCTGCCTACGCCACAGTTTACTCCTATAGGTCAACAAGTTATACAGGCTCCACCTCAGGTGCAGCAGCCTTTTCAGTCTTCTTTTCCAGCACAAAGTGAATCACATTTACAGAAAGCACATCAGCAGGTAAAGAGCTATTTATACCCAATATTTTAGGCATAATGCTGTATATTGCTTCAGGAAAATGCTACTGTACTGCTTACAAGATTCCATTACAGCATATTTCATTTACTACCGTATTTTTCATAGTATAAGATGCTCTGGACTAGAAGACACACCTAGCTTTTGGGGAGGAAAACAAGAAAAAAAAAATCTGCCTTTCTCCTTGCAGCAAACAGCCTGGTCAGCTTCAGCACGAGCAGCTGATTGGCAGTTGGATTGGTCTACTGGTCAGCTGCTCCAGGCTGCAGGGATTGCTGCCGCCCATTGCCGCCGTCCATCGCCGCCACCCATCACCGCCACCACCCATTGCTGCCTCTGTGTGCCCCATTTTTGGCCTCCTCATGTCCCGTTTTCAGCCCATTCCAGGTGGTGGCAATTGCCGCTGCCTATCGCCACCGAAATTACATGCATTGATTTTTCAAATGAGATTCAATGCTAGTGATTTGAAATTGCAGAAGAATGTGATAAAGAGGATGACCTTCCCTCTGATAATCAAACTGCTTGCAAATTCTGAAGATGTAGAATGGGAAGGCCATTCTAAATCAGTATGTGCTTTGATCATAGATCAATTCTTTAGTGAAATCTGGATTACCAGTAAATTAAGATGGAAGAGAAATAGTAAGCAATTTTATTCTGGTTATAAAGTATTATGGTAAAATCAGAATAAATACATGCATCTTATACATTTGTACAACATTGATTGATGGAAGTGAAAGCAGAAATCACTTTATGTCAATGTCATTTTCAGTGCATTGAATATAAAATTCCATCTTGTACAATTGGTCAGATAACATTTTTATAATTAAAGAAAAAAAAGATGTTCCAAAGAGGAAGTAGTATTTTTATTTTTGTTTTTCTTTCTTTAGCTTATTATTTATTGTTGTCCTATGTATTTTTTCTTCTGTTTTTTTTCTTTTTCTTTTTGTATATATTTTTTGTAAAACTTGTGAAGTAAAATAAATTGAAAAACTTGTTACAAAGATCAAGTAACTTAGAAATAAAATTATAATTATTTCAGGTATAATTACACAAATGTGTTCAAATTATACTGTACAAGGACCATCAATGTTAAGGTTATCTTTTATTCAACTACTGGTATTAGAGTATTTATGAGAAAATATTTGATTTATAACTTATTACTAATATTTATTCGCTATTCATAATCCTATGCATTCTTACTAAGAAATAAATTCCAAGGAGCTCAATGGAATTTATTCCCTCATGTATTAATTCTACTGCTAACATCTGCATTTAAAAGACAAAGGCCACTTTTTTGAAGACAGCAAAGTCCACATTTTGGACAGAGAGGAAGGTGGGGGTCAAAGAGGACATCTGTATCAAACTCAAACAACCCCCTCTCAACAAAGGGGGAGGGATATGACATCATCTATTTCCAGTCTACAACACAGTCCTTTCAACAGTTCCAAGAAGGCTCTACGCCCATTTGCACTACTCAGGTGAGCCTGACAACACTTCCTGGTTCTCAACGACTCTCTAAAAGGATGCAAATGACCAGCTGTCTGCAAGGAGTATAAATCCTCCCATTCCCCACCATCCAGTCAGAGCTGAAGAAGCTGCTTGGATGAGAAGCGAAATGCCTTCAAGGAAAAAACAAGAAAGTCCAGTTGCCTCTTGAAAAAGCATTTTTGAGACCATCATTACTTGGATGACTGAGCATCTCCATGGACATTCTACCACTGAAACATATGTAGCTTTGTGACTCTGTAACATGATTACATTTTAGGTTTGTTGTATGCGTGTGTTTGTATATTCAACATAATTAGAGGAACAGAGATGAAAACTTCTGTAATTCAAAAAGTAACTCTAGTTTTAAAGTTGATACTGATCAGAAAAGAGTGCCACTGATCATAAATCCTTGCTGATTGTTTAAGGAACTGGAAGTGGATCAACATCCAACTCAGGAAGGCAAAAGGCATGAGAACAGAAAGTCGAGATCTAGATCAGCATCAAGGTAGGAATGCTTTATAATTAATAGTATTTTAAATAAGTGAATGGACATAACTGATATACTACAGAAGGCTAAGCTTTAGTTTTTATAACCCAGGTTTAAATGGAAGGGAGAGTAATTTTTAAATAATTTGTAAAAACAATTGTGGAAAGTAGTATTAAAAACGCACATGCATAGGACAGCATTAAGCATATAAAAACCACAAAATGTATGACCCTAGCAATAAAAAGGCATAGAAGTTGTTACAAGAAATAACCCCTAAAATTTTCAATTTAGTGCTTAAAGGTCATCTTTTTTCTTTTTAAAAAGAAGACTAATTCATAAATCAAAAATCCATTCTTGTCAATTAGATATAGATTTCTCCTTTTTAAGTAATCAGCATGCCTGTTAATTCCCTTCCCTAGGTATCCTTAACATACAATAATGATCTGGAGTCATACTAATGACCATGATTAAGATAAAGCCATACCATAAGAGTCAGTATTCCATCCTTTGAGGTATATCTCCAACAGCAAGATTGTAACAAGCATTTTCTAAGCTGTCAGCTCACAGGAAGTAAAACTTTTTGTAGCACAAACCTCATTTTAAAGTAATAGAAAATTTTTATGTTAAGCTTCTGTAAATGAATTAGGACAGTACATTCAGATTACTTTGAAAGTTACATAAATAAGTAGGATCAATTTCATAAAGTTTCTTCAGCTAAAAAGAATTATTGGCTTAGAATCCACAAGTAATTTCTCCAAAACTTTGGATCCCTAAAAAGCAGAAGTGATACCTGGATAACAAATAATAACAAATATTAACAAATAATAAGAGCTTAAGAGAAATATTTTAACGTTTACATACAGCTGCTGGGAGAGACCATCAATGGTTTGGGGTACGATATCATCAGTTCATGTCTGCCCAAGGCAGGCTGGGCAGTGTGAAATTTGAAGGGTGTGAGTGAAGAAAAATATGATGAGATTGAATTAAAGAAAGATGGAGATTGGCTGTTGATCCAAAAGCCATCTGAGTCCATGACAGTCCCACCGCTAATTCTTGATATATTTGTGATCTCACAGAAAAAAACTGATATTGTGCCTATAGATTTTTTTGGTTCCTATCTTTTTCTATGTAGTTAAGATTTATCTACATTTAGCAGGAGATCCTAATCCTTTAATATTCCAAATTACAAAGGACATTGCTATTGATGTTATTAATATAGAAAACCATGAACAACAAAAAAAGGTGCGTGTTATATTCATTGATACCATACACAGATTGTATCCAAAAGTGAGGAAAAAAATAATACAGGCATCTTTAACAATTGTGATACAATCTCAGTTGTTGAATGAAATGGTAGTTAAGTAAGGCATCATGTGATGGCACAATGACAAAGATCCTAGCACTCCTGGTTGCAGTCATTAAATGAGCTCATAAGTTGTTAAGCAAATGCATGGAAAATCCTTCTGTGCCTGTGAGCTCTGTAGGCACAGAGAGACAAGGAGAGAGTTTAGCTCTGAGCTTGATGGGAGTTCAGCTTCAGAAATCCTTCATCAGAAAGCGCTTTTAGGAAGCCCCCAGAGACGAGAGAGTCCTCTTAGCAGGCAGTGGCAGCTTTCAACTTTCCCTTTTGACAATCTGGGGAAGCAGTCAAAGAAGATTGCAGAGGGTAATCACATGATTGTGGGGCGCTTGACAACCAATTGTAATTGGGAACAGGTTGCCAACTACTCAGATTGCGATCATATGAATGTGGGTGTGTTGCACCTTTGCCTTTAACAATAGTTAACTGAGGACTACCAATAGTAACATGATAAAAATAAAATTGCTAAATCCCTAATCAGCAGTTTTTGAGCATTATAGACTTTTCTCTGTTACCTCTTACATAAATGAAACAAATCATGGTGATTATTAATATTCTTACCATTATATGAATACAGAAGGAAAAGGGAAACAAAAGGTTTATTCTTTAATAAATGTCTATTAAAGAAGTGGGGAAAAGACTAAAGTGAGGATAAAAAAACCAAAGATGGCTGTTAATAGTTTCCAATTTATACACTTTAATATTTGATAATTTCAGCTATCTTGGAGTCTGATGGAGAATTACCAGCACTCTTGAACAGTAATTTTGAGTTATTTGTCGAATATTTTTTCTGCATTGTTGGATATCCTTAACAGAACTGGGGAAAAACACGCTATTTTTTTAAATTCCCCTATTCATCTATACATGTAGAATGGCCTATTTTTGAAATGTCATTTTCCTTTTGTCATATTTAAAGTAAAGACAGAGTGAATGACCAAAATCAGCTGTACAAACAGAAAAGATAGGATGAACCCTCTCAGTATTTCGATTACTGCATGCATTTCTTTTTTATACTAGATCACCCAAGAGAAGAAGATCACGATCTGAACTCTCACGGTTCTCGATCACTCAAGGTCATCAGAGTCAAAATATTTTTATTAAGGATTTTGGTTAACAATAGAAAAATCAAATACAAACTAAACTTGGAGAGAGAAGGGGGTGCAAAGAAAGAAAAAGAACAGAAAAAGGGATACTTGAAGAAGTGACTTCCCTTGACTCTCTTCTGGTTAAAAGAGATGTGTAAAATTAAAATGGAGTTTAGACCCAATTTTTTTTATTAGGAATCAATGTGGGGAAATATAATAAAGAGGTAATATATTTGATAATCCATGTCACCACTGCCACGAGACTAGCCTTTGCCCAGAGATGGAAAGGAAATGATATGCCAGAAGAGATGGAAATAATTAGAAAAATTTGGTCGTGCACTGAAATGGATAGAATAACTCAAGAATTAAAAGATAAGACTGAATCTGATTATTACAGAATTTGGGAGAAGTTTTACCACTGGCTTAAAAAAAAAGAATGGAGTAACTTTAGCTGAGATGATTAATATTTATGTACATATGTAAATTTGTATTTTTCATTAAGTATGCATCATGTTCATTGTTTTTAATGTTTTTCTTTGTTTTTCATTAATAAAGCTAATTTAAAAAAAGAAGTGACTTCCAATCTTCATCACATAAACAAATTTAATAACTTTTCACCCTCTATAACGTTACAAATATCTCTTCTTCCCATAACTTGTCCCTTATCTTCATGCAAATCCAAAAATTGTCAACTTTTCAGTCCCATAGGTCTGTCTATAAAGATTTAACAGAGCTTTAAAGAAAAATATCTTACCTTTGAGCAAACAAATCAATTTTATATTTCTTCTTTTTTACTTCTAACAATATTTTAATTTCTTCAGATGTTGTTGAAGGATTTAATCGCTCAAGTTTTCTGTCTCCCATACCAAAGGTAGCTTCAAGGCTTTAGCATCCTCTTTTGTAAATCACATAAAAAGTCATATTGAGGTCATTCTCTTGGTTTGTATTTCTATGTTAATTTTCAAAGCTTTATGTAACTTCTGTACATTCATTAGAAAGTGCTAATCCCGGCCATTTTGGCTTGTCACTTGTGTTTCCACTTTAGCTGCCTTGTTTATCTTGTGACCTACACCTTTTTTTAAAAAAAATCCAGTATTTCTGGTTCTAATATTTCTACATCAGGAAGATTGGTTTCACATCTCTCAATCAGTAGTTAATATATTTTGGATATAGCCTGTCTATAGAATCAGACACCATTACTAACATTGTAGCTGCTAATTTCTGACTCTATTCTTCAAAAAATTCCTGAAGTATTTTAAGTGTAACAACGTTTTGTGTGATTTTATAAATCCCAATAGTAACTAAAAACAAATTGTAAGTTTTCACTCTTCACTTTTCCTTTTCTGCCTGAAATCATAGTCTCAATTATGTTACCACTTAGGATAGACAGAATAATTGTTTTCCCATGAAAGGCTATATAATTATTTCCAAAGTCTTACAGTACGAGTCTGAATATTTCATATTTATCTGAACCATTAATTTGTTTATAACTTTCTTGAATCAAAATATTATACTTATTTCTAACTCATTAAATTCTTAAGCTTATTACTTTTTTGGTGTGTGTTGAATGAACTTAAATTCAACAGGTTGCTTTTCAGACTTCTGAAGACATTTGATAGCCTTAAAGTAGCAAATAAATAAATTCCGAAATTGAAAGTGAGGTTAGTGAACCTATTGTCCTTTAAAAGTTCTGCCAGAGCTGCAAGCATGATGGCTGTTCCCTTTATCTCCGGGTGCTCAAACCCACGGGACACTGTTCTCCTGTGGTCCCCTCATGAGGAATAGCTGTCCAGAGTACTGGTGGATAGAGATATTCCTCAACTTACACTCATTCAGCTCCATTTCAAATGTTGCTGTTGCAGAGGCCCTGCAGTCAGATCCAAATTTGGAGACCTGGCAGACAGCCTGCATTTTACAGCCACGGGTGCTTCAGCTCGTTCTGCTTGTCCATCTCCACCCCCATCTCCCACCCTTTTGGCTGCCCTTCACCCAGCCCCAGAATTACACAGCTTACCCAGCTGCCTTCTGTTCCAATTTCCTGCACCAACATTTTGCCTTTTGTACCCAAGCACCATGCTCAAAGCAGAAGTGCCTTGCAACCCTTAATGGACTTTTGCTGATCAGGCCTGAAACAATGAGGCTTTAAGAATTTGTTTATAGATAAGAGATGGATATGAGAAGAATAGATTATTTTTTGTATTTTAGGAGAAAAGATTAAGAAGGATAAGCTACTAAAATTATTTATACTTATTGTAATATAGAGGGAAGTCATTTCATTTTTTTCTTTACTTTGATGCTATTCTTTCTGATTCTGTTTCTATTCATTTTTTCTTTATTTTTCTTTGTATTTTTAACTATTTAATCATAACTTTTAACAAAATTGCTATAACAGTTTTGCGATCTAGATTTAGTAAAGATTTGTATATAGTTGAAATAAAGTTCATTTTAATACTTATGTCCATTCGAATATATTTCTCTCTTAGTTTGCAGTACAACTCTTTGGGTAGGACAACTGGATAAACGAACAACACAACAGGATGTTGGAGGTCTCCTGGAAGAGTTTGGTCTAATTGAATCTATAAATGTGAGTGTCAGTCTCAAAAAAATAACACCAATAAAAAGCAAGTTAACATTTCATTTGAAACTTCAGACTTTCCTGCAACATATGACTGTATTACTAGTACATTAGTAAAAACAAAAATATGAAGAATAGAATAGAATAGAATTCTTTATTGGCCAAGTGTGATTGGACACACAAGGAATTTGGCTTGGTGCAAATGCTCTCAATGTACATAAAAGAAAAGATACATTCGTCAAGAGTCAATCATCAGGTACAACGCTTAATAGTCATAGGGTACGATAAGCAAATAAGTAACATTCAGTTTTATAGCTTCTAGAGTATAATTCCCTTGACTTTTGGCTTAAGTTATAGTTTAATTTAGTTAGTTATTTATTATTTGGTGCCTTTGAGTCAATCTAGATTCCTGGAATCTACCTGGATAAGTTTCTACAATTTTCTTGGGAAGATTTTCAAAGTGGCTTGCCATTGCCTTTTTCCTAGGACTTACAGAAAGTGGCTGGCCCAATATTACCAAGTTGGCTTCATGCCTAAGGAAGGACTAGAATTCACGGTCATTTGATTTTTAGTCTGATGCCTTAATCACTACAGCAAACCAAACTGGCCCCATTATTAATAATAATAATAACAACAGGTACACAATACATTTTAAATAACTTACATTATTATTAAAGTAATTTAATATTTCTTTGTTGAAAATAGATGATCCCCCCAAGAGGATGTGCTTATATTGTAATGGTACAGAGACAAGATGCAAACCGTGCACTGCAGAAACTGAGTCGTGGTAACTTTAAAGTCAATCAGAAATCTATAAAGGTATGTTTATATTTTTCCTATCCTTAAAAGAATATTTTGCTTGTTTGATTGATTTTCCTACAAGAACAGTAATTCAGTGCCTATAAGATTATAACATAGAAGGTGGATGTCGCTAAGTGTTGAGATAAATTAGCATAATTGAGCTCACTTGTGTTCATATTTATAGGATTGAAGAGTAGGGAAATATATCCTAGTTATCTGTAGTTTAATGTTGGTTGTAGGGGTGGTTCAGCTGTTTTAGCTTTTCAGATTTATTTTGTTTGACACAACACTTCAAACAATTTAATAGGCATTTGATAATTTTAAAACAATATTTCACTTCTTCCCCCTTTAGTTGGAGGATAAGAGCCCAACTGTATGGTTTTTTACATATTACTATAACTAAAAAAAATAAAAGAGAAATAACTCATGGTGGAGTCAGCTGAATCACTATAATCAGCAAGGGATATGAAATAAATATATGTGATTTCTGCATAGTTTTAATTGTGATTGAACCAGTTCATTACCTACCTGATTTTATAATTATATTGAACTGAATGAATATAATTAATTTATCACCTTAATAGTAAAACTTCTTGTCTGACAAGTGTGCTTTTTTCCTTCAGATTGCTTGGGCTTTAAATAAAGGAATTAAGCCAGACTATAAGCAGTATTGGGATGTAGAATTAGGTGTTACCTACATACCATGGGGTAAAGTTAAACCTGAAGATTTGGAAAGCTTTTGTGAAGGAGGAATGCTGGACAATGATACACTTAGTCCTGGTAAGAAAATAAATTTATGTTTAAATAGAATTTTTAAATTAAAATCTTTATGCATAGAACATTTTAATCAATTAAAAAACACAGTTTCATCTATTCAGGGGTTGAATAAAATGTTACCAACAAAACATAGCTTTTAAGGAAAAAAAATGAAATTTTGAGATAAAACCGCTTAGCATGGATATAAGGCTGGAAGTATTATTTATTTATTTTATTGGACTTATAGGCTGCCCTCTCTCCCTGAGGACTCAGGGTGGCTTACAGTAAAAAGTAAAATACAAATATTAAAATACAATTCATCAGTAGTTACTGTATTTTTCGATGTATAAGACGCACCCCCAAAAAGTGGGTGGAGATGCCTGTGCATCTTATACATTGAATGTTGCCAAAACCCTGCCCACCCACCGGTCCTCACCCTTCGGCCTCTACCTCCCAGCATTTTGCCTCCTTGGGGCAAAAAGCTTGGTCAGCTTCAGCACAGCCTGATTAGCACAAACAGCTGATCGTTGGTTGGATTGGCCTCCCGACGATCAGCTGTTTCAGGCTGCAGAGATTGCCATTGCCTCCGGGTGCCCCATTTTCGGCCTTCTCATCCCGTTTTCAGCCTCTGCGTGCCTCTTTTTTGGCCTTCGCGCACCCTGTTTTTGGCATGTTCTGGGCAGCGGGGATCGGAATGGGCTGAAAATGTGTGCGGAGGCCTAAAATGGGGTGCGTGGAGACAAAAGATGAAATGCAGAGGCAAAAAATGGGGCGCGCAGAGGCAGCAATAGGCATATTAATATAATGTAATATAATAATAACCCTGCAGCTTAAAATAGCTGATCGTCGCGAGGTGATCCAACCGACAACCAGCTGCTTGTGCTAATCAGGCTGTGCTGAAGCTGAGTAGGCTGTTTGCTGCAAGTAGGTAAATTGCTAGGAGACAGAAGCAGATTTTTTCCTCCTCAAAAGCTAGGTGCGTCTTATACTTCAGAGTGTCTTATACTCTGAAAAATACAGTACGTGATTCTAAATGTCTGAAATCCTTCAAGAGAAGAAAATACAATTCATTATTGTACACAGTCTTAAGCTTACACTTCAAGGATTTGGATATATTAGAATAGGTTCAGAAAAAGCACAATAAAGATAATTGGGAATTAGAAGTTAAGTCTTATGAAAAGACTGGAAGGAGGGATAATGTAGTCCTTCTCAATTCTTCAGAGAAGTCACGTTATGATGCCAGTAACTAAGTGATGGATCCAAACTACAAGAAGGAAGTATCTGACTGAATGTTAGGAAAAAAATATTTCAATTGGAAAGAGCAGAGTGGAAGCTGAATGGATTACTAAGGGGAGAGGAGAGGGTTGTTTTTCATTAAGTATATTCAGATAGAGAGTTAATCACATGCCAGGGATTCTGGAGGCCTATAAATAAACAAAGATTTAGACTTGACAGTTTAAATAACCATTTCAACTGTATGATTCTGTGAGATTGGAATATATAGCAAAACTGCTTCTCTTGGTTATAGTCATCTAAGCTGATGAAAATAAATACAAAACATAACAGTATTATAATATGAAAGAGGCTCGGTCATAATGAGTTTTGAAAACACATTTTCAGTTAAAATGCAGTGAAGTTGAAATACCATTTGTAAAACCTTAATATATTTATTTATATTGAAACATCAAATTTACAAACTGCCCATCTCACAGAGTGACTCTGGATCCAGTTATAAAGTTAAAACATTAATTAATATGGAAGTTATACAGTCAAATGGGAACACCATTCTGTAAAGAATGCAAAAGGCTTGGTTGCAAATGTTGCCCCTTGATGCCTTTTTTTTTAAACCAAAGAGAATTGGTTTGCTCCCAAGAGAGCTTTTTACTTACCTTGAAAGCAACATTAGTTGTCCATTAGGCCAAATAAAGGAGTTGGAAGCAGGAATATTTTAAAAGAATTTCCTTTTAAGATTTCAAATAGCTGGAACAGGTTCTTCAGAAAGTCAGGACAGAAAGTGTAAAATTAGCATCTTAAATTTGCCTGCTAAAATAGCCAACAAAGTTGTAAGTGAAAGATAGTTCCAATATTGTACCCAATTGGCTACATTTTTCACAAACAGAAATTTATCCATATGTAGCCAAATCATGCACAATCTTTGATGTATCCAAGGCATGGATTTGGCCCTTTTAGAAACAGTTACATCGGGTATACCGCAAAGATAGTTTTGTAAACAAATTCACTATAATTGAATATTGCAAGATACAGTTGATGACCAAGAAGCAATCCCATATTGCACAGCAATCTCAAATTTCAGGTTGTATATCTTACCTTTCAAGTGCTATATTATGAATTATGCAAGTTTGGCATTATCCTAGATACGATAAAACAATTCTCATTAAATTTTATACCTGTTTTATTTATTTGTTTGTTCGTTTGTTTGTTTGACTTGTATGCCGCCCCCTCTCCAAAAAGGACTTGGGGCGGCTCACAACTAAAAACAGCACAATAAGTTACTTAACTAAAATAAGATTAAATTAAACAAGCCAAATTTGACTAAAAACCCGTTACAATTTAAAATATAAAAGGGCTGTGTCTATTCTGAATGCTGAATACTGAGGACAATACAAATTCAGACAATAATAAGCAGGATCTAAATAGAATGAATAAAGCTAAACTTTACAATATATATAGAAAAATAGATGACATTCATTTAAGAGAGCCATATGATTATAAACTAAATTGAATATATTATGAACATTTTATATAAATTCTTCAATATTTACATAAAATGTTAGTTTATAGCGGTGATGTATAAATGTAATCTTTTTACCAAATTGACATGTTAATGTGGCTTTGAAAAACTGCTGACATACATACATACTGTGTTTCCCCGAAAATAAGACCTACCCCGAAAGTAAGACCTAGCGCTATTTTCTAAAACTGCCCTAATATAAGACCTACCCCGAAAATAAGACCTAGTGTAAATCTCCAGTTCCAGGAAGACTTTTCAGGGAGCAACCGTGCACCCGCGAAACACCCCCCCTACACACTCACACCCACTATTTGGCACCATAAATATATAAGACCTACCCCGAAAATAAGACCTAGTGTGTTTTTGGGAGCCAAAAAAAATATAAGACAGTGTCTTATTTTCGGGGAAACACGGTACAGTTGCGTTAGTGGGAAACAAATAGGAAGGAAAATTAAAGTGCCTGAATAAAATAGTACAGTACACCTTACTGAAGTGCTCTGATGAAGTTCTTATGGCTGTCTAGAGTTTGGATTCAGTTTGGAAGACATTTGAATGATCCAGGAATGTGAATACTGCACCTGCCTGCAACTCATTAAAGTAGCTGCATGTGGTTCCAGGAATTTATAGTTGCAGCGTAAGATTCACCATAGTATATTCGATCCTAGAAACAGTTAGTCGCTTAAATGAGTTTCTAATTACTGCTGTGTTTATACTTCATGCAGCACCACTTCAAAGAATATCTGCAAAATTCAGAGCTCTAGTTCATATATTTTTAAAAAATGAAGCTACCTTGACAGCATATACACTCACATTTGAGAAAGAAAGTATGTTGAGTTGCTGCTTAGTTCATCCTTCATCTGTTGCACAGAAAAACTTGAATATTGTGAAATGGTCTTAAATAGATTTAGGGATGTAGAGATACTTCTTTTTCCACTAAGTGAAATCTGTATTTGTTTCTTCTGTGTGTAGATCTGGATATTATTAATCTAGTTTTATAAATAATCATTTTCATGAAAAAACTGTGGAAAGTTTTCTATGCTGGATTAGCATAAAAATATTTCTTGCCTAGGCCATAATTCTGAATATATAGTGATTTGAAAGCAGTATAAAGGGACTGAGTTGAAGAGGCAGTATTTAAAAGAAAGCTACATTTTTTTCTAATGAAGAAGCTTGCCTTAATCCACTTGTATAGAGAAAAATAAATAAAAACAGGTATGAATTCTGTATACAATATGTTTAGGAAACCATATTGCACAAGGAATTAAAACGTATTTAAAACAATTTAAAGATAAGTTTAAATGAATGAATAAATTGACATCAAATATTTTTACATTCTTTTTAATATTCTTTTATAGAATGGAAAGGAATTCCAAAAAAATCAGAAAACCAGTTAGCCCAGAATGGAGGGGCTGGAAGTGATACTGCACATAACGAACAAACCTCACCTATAACTAAAGCTTTGCCTGTCCAAATGCCTGTACCTATACCTACACCAATAACAGTACCACCCCCACAGGCAAGTTCAATATATTTTCTCTCTCTCTCTCCCCCCCCCCTCCTCCTTCATACTTCAATTATACCTGTATAACTTCATATAAATTGTATTATTCCTAAATAAGCAACTCAATACTTTGTTTTGATATGTATGTAATATGGGTTTGATTGTTGAAAATTGTTTTTGAAATTCTTCCAATGTTAAGATTTTCAGCTTAAAAGACATGCAAATATCCTAGAATAATCAGCTCATGATAACTTCATTGTGTACAAAATCAACATGAGAGTTTAATTAATAGAAAACAGAAGAGATGTTTGAGGCCCTGCTGACCATTGTGAATGAGAACTTGAAAAATGATATTAAGTGTGTCCTTCAACTGAAATTACTTTCATTACACAGCATTTTTAAAAAGAGATACATAAATTGAGGATCTTTCCCATTAAATTGTGGAAAAGATAATAAGTAATCTTTCTGTTGAATGGAAAAAATATACATTATTAACTTACAAAGTATAATTTCTGAGGATCTTTCATGAAGAAATTGTGGTCAAACTAAGAGTAGATTTCATCATAATTGAAACCTTAGAAGTGTGTTAGATTTTCCAAAATAATGACCTCTAGAGCGCATTTTGCTAAAAAAAATGATAAAAGCTGAAATAAATCATACTGCAAGATTTTCTTTTAAAGTAAACTAGTCTTTAGGGACAGTAGTGACAGATAATTTGTACATTATGTAATTAATCATAAACAGGGATAAGAACTGAAATTAACAAAAGACTTTAAGAAATTGATATTTGTGTAGGTGAGTGTGTATCAGATGCTAAATTCATAGCAGAAGAAAGTGATGTCAAATCATGAGTCAGAAAAAATTACAACTATCATATTTATATATCAGGACTATATATAACAAGCATAGCTACTGAAGTTAAATTGCTGGTTCTTTGACAAGAAGCCAGTAGTTTTTCTGTTTTATGGAGAACAAACATGATGACCTAGAGCAGGGGTGTCAAACTTGATTTCATTGAGGGCTGCATCAGGGTTGTGTTTGACCTTGGCGGGCCAGGGGTGCAGTGTGGCGTGGCGTGGCGGGGGGTTGGTGTGGCCATGGTGGGCGTTTGACACAGGCTCAAGATGCATTTTTTTCCACTTTGCATTCAAAACAGCTATTCCAGACAAAGGAGGGTTTACTTTCTGGCACAAATAGTCTCAATTCATAATGTGGAGATCAAAGACATACAGAGTCCCCAGCTGCTAAGGGGCTTGACTCTTTCATATAGGAGCAGAGCATAAATGGACAATTTCTCCAGATGTCTCTAAAAACTGTTTGCCCAACAATCTTTCAATCTTTGTTACTACCTCTGACGCAGCCCTAGAGGAGGACTTAATATTAGTAATAATTTTAAAAAATTGATATACCACCCAATTCTTAATGAGTCTGGATGGCTCTCAACAATCAAAAAATTTACAATTAAATCAATCACAGGTAAAAGATTAAGGTAAAAGATAACTCAATGATACAAGGGGTTCTCTCTTATCAAAAGATGTGGGTGAAGAGCCAGATGTTCTTGTCTCTTCTGAACAACAACCATCCAGATCTTGAAGGGTACCTAGTTCTAATTGGCAGATGCTGTTAAAGAGAAAGTGAAGAAAGTGCTACCTCCTGCAGCACTCTGCCAGCCAAAATGGAGCGCGGGGTGTGTGTGTCATTTTGGCTGGCAGAGGCACCGCAGACTGGTCTTTTGTTATTTCCAGGCATCACAGGCCTTGAGTTTGACACTCCTGACCTAGAAGATTTTTTTTTAATTGTAATCACAGGTTAAATTAAAAGAGTGTTATCCTAGCATATTATCTCTAATGACCACCCCACTTTGAATTTCTTTGTTAAGATGTTATATGGTACAGATCGTCCTTGACATATAACCACAATTGAGCCCAAAATTCCCATTGCTAAGTAAGAGTTAAAAGAGTAACAAACTTTTTTGTCATAGTTGTTAAGCGAATTGCTGCAGTTGCTAAATGAATCGTATGGTCATTAGACACATGTGCTTCCCCCATTGCTTGTCAGAAGTCATCTGGGAAGGTTGCAAATAGTGATCACATGACCCTGAGACAGTGTAGCTGTCATAAATACATGCCAGTTGCCAAGTGTCTGAATTTTGATCACGTGACCATGGGAATGCTGCAGTGTTCGTAAGTGTGAAAACTGGTAATCTCTTTTTTTTCAATGTCGTAACTTTGAGCAGCTACTACATGAAAAATTGTAAGTCAAGGGCTGCCTGTAAATGAGTGTATGCAACATGCCATTTAACATCTAGTGAAACATTGCCCCAAATTTAAAATAAGCAATAAGGAAATAAAAATAATTATCATTTTTTAAATTATTAGCATAAAATTATAAAAATATTAAAATCTAATAGTTTTAATCTATCTTAGAATTTGTCTCCTTGTGTTGCAAAATTGAATGAATAAAATATATACACATTTACTTTTAACCATTTAATTGTTTTATAGAGATGATTTAGCAGCATTTAAAATATTTTACTACTTGTAGTTAATATTTTTTTCTCTATCCAATTATACTTAAATTTTTGAATATGAAGAATTATAATCAGGGATGTATTATTATTGGTTCCATTAAAGTATAAGTTATTTCAATTTAATTTACATATGACAATATTATGAGTGGTGATGTTACATCATTTTATTGATGCTAATAAGAGAATTGATGGTAAAAGAGATTAGCTATCACAGACAACTAATGATTACACACCCAATTTGATGTTCTTGTCGGAGCAGTGTCTATGTGACCTAGGATTGGTGGGCCTGTGCTTGGTCCTCTTGTCATGGTAGGATCACAGTCTGGTGGCAATGAGTTTCTCAAAAGCTGCACACACACCCCCCCAGGGAGGCAGGACCTATTAGATTGGTCTGCCCCCATCGACTAATGGACCCGGATGGGTTCCAGAAGGAGCTGGGGGTTATAACTGCAGATTTACTGTGCAGTCCAGCCGAGCTGTTAGTCATTGTTTGGCATAGGAAGGTGACTGAGGCTCTGGATAGGATTGCACCCTTGCGACCTCTCCTCAACTGTAGACCTCTCTGTGCCCTGTGGTATACAGAGGAACTGAAAGGGATGAAGCTCATGAGATATCTAGAGCGCCGCTGGCGGAAACAGGAGATGAACTCAATCGAACATGGGTAAGAGCTGCTACTAAGGCCTACCTTGTGATTCGTGCGATGAAGTGTAAATACTTCTCCACACTAATTGCATCTGCAGATAACTGCCCAATGACCCTCTTTAAGGTGAGTCGTCTCCTGGGGAAGCAGGCGATTGAGGTCCACCTGAAGTGGTGCACTGAGGAATTTGCAGATTTTCTGGAAGACAAAATCTCTTGACTTCATTCCCAGTTAGATGCCAGTGTGGTTGCTGGTCTGATGGAAGCTCCAGAGGCAGGTTCTTGCCCGGTTATCTGGGAACAGTTTGACCCTGTTGCTCCTGAGGAAGTGGACAGGATCCTAGGGAGTATGCGCGCAAGCACCTGTGTTTTAGACCCATGTCCCTCCTGGCTTGTGAAAGCTTCTCAGGCAGGTGGACTCTGGCGGTGATCAGTGCTTCCCTACAGGAGGAGACAGTACCCCAGCACTTTAAGGAGGCTGTGCTGTGCCCTCTTCTTAAGAAGCCATCTCTGGACTCCACCCGGTTGGATAATTTCTGACCTGTGTCCAATCTTCCCTTTTTGGGGAAGGTTGTTGAGAAGGTGGTTGCACAGCAGCTCCAGAGGTTTCCAGATGAAATGGATTATCTCGACCCCTACCAATCAGGATTCAGGTCTGGATTTGGGACAGAAACTGCATTGGTCACACTTTTGGATGATCTCTGTCAGGAGCGGGATGGGAGTAGTGTATCCATCCTTGCTCTACTTGATCTCTCAGCGGCTTTCGATACCATTGACCATGGGATTCTCTTGGGGCGGCTTCGGGGGATGGGAGTGGGAGGCTTGTGCTGTCCTGGTTCACTTCCTTCTTCTGCAGCTGCTATCAGTCAGTGTTGATAGGAGGGGAGAGATCGAGCCCTCGGCCACTGCTTTACGGGGTTCCGCAGGGCTCGGTACTCTCTCCACTCCTGTTCAACATTTATATGAAGCTGCTGGATGAGATCATCAATCACCATGGAGGTGTCACCAATATGCTGATGATACTCAGCTGTATGTCTTGGCCCGTGGTGAGTTAAGTGTTGTTGTGTCCTCCCTCTCACAGTGCCTGGAGGCTGTTAGAGGCTGGATGGGGAGCAACGGGTTGAAACTAAACCTTTGCAAGACCGAGCGGCTCTGGGTTTGGGGTTCGTTGGCTCAGGGAGAATTGCCACCTTTGGTCTTGGGTGGCTTGGCACTACCCCAAACAGACCCTGTGCGTAATCTAGGGGCCTTTGTGCAATTGCGGGTTGTGCACCAGTTATGCTCTTTCCTGGACCAACAGTTCCTACTCATAGTCACTCATGCCTTAGTCACTTCCCATCTTGATTATTGCAACGCGCTCTACGTGGGTCTGCTCTTGAAGACCATCTGGAAGATCCAGTTGGTGCAAAATGCAGCGGCCCGCATGGTTTTGTGCAGACCTTGGTGTGCACATGTTTCACCTCCTGCAGGAGGTACATTGGTTGCTGATTTGCTTCTGGGTGCATTTCAAGGTGCCAGTTGCCATCTTTAAAGCCCCTCATGGCTTGGGACCAGGTTATCTGAGGTAACATCTCTTGCCGGTCACATCTACCTGACCCAACAGAGCGGGGAGGCAGGGAATGCTGCGGGTCCCATCCCTGAGGGAGATACATCTGGTGGGACCCAGAAGAAGGGCCTTCTCCATGGTGGCTCCTTCAGTCTGGAGATTAGAATGGCCCCCTCTCTAATACTCTTCCGGAAGGCATTCAAGACCTGGTTCTGCCAGCAGGCCTGGGGAACCCAGAGTGGGATGGAACCCATCAAATGGCTCGTGTGATCTGCTGTCGTTGGGGTCGGGAGTGGGAGTTGGGGCGATTTTTAAAATTTTTTCCAGATTTTGTTCTATTGTTCTTTATTAATTTATTTGTTACACAGCTCGGCAAATAAACAAAAATATTAACAATTAAAGATCTTTCCCATTGTGATATTCTTCAGCAATTCTGGACTTTAAACATTATGGTAGTCATGCTGATTATGCATAATAAATGCAATGATTATATTTTCAAATTTTGCAACAGTAGAAGCATATTATCCAACATATGATTAATACCAGTACGGGAAAAGTTTAATACAGAAGAAAAGTGGAAAGCATTTCAAAGAAATCTTACAGAATTTTATTGAGAGAGAGAACTACATAACCTAAACATTTTTAGTAGCTTTTTGTGGTGGATTCTGTAGGTGCACTAATTGCACTGCTCCATCTAAAAAACACATTTTAGAGAAATACCCTAAAACAACATTTCAAACAGTACTTACAAATGTGACATTGTATGGGCTAATAAGTAATTTGTACACCGTTAATTAAAGAAATAGAATAGAATTCTTTATTGGCCAAGTGTAATTGGACACACAAGGAATTTGTCTTGGTGCAAATGCTCTCAGTGTACATAAAAGAAAAGATACATTCATCAATTGTCAAGAATCAGAAGGTACAACACTTAATAATAGTCATAGGGTACTATAAGCAATCAAATCATACTAGGAAACAGTAATTAAAATCGTTAGGATACAAGCAACAAGGTTACAGTCAATTTGGCAAAAAAATTACATTTATACATCACAACTATGAACTAAAATTATATGTAAATATTGAAGAATTTAACATACACATATAAAATGTCCATAGTATATTCAATTTAGTGAGGATTAATAGTAACAGTAATGGAGACTTAGTAAATAGTTTGACAGTGTTGAGGGAATTATTTGTTTAGCAGAGTGATGGCGTTTGGAAAAAACTGTATATCATAATAGATATTATGCCAAAGGAAGAAGCATTGATAAATAAGGAACCTCTGAATATTGGTTTTTGTCACTACTAATTCTATATGAACTGTGTCTTGATTTTAAAAATGGCATTTATTGGTGGTTTATTTTATTTGTGATTCAGTATTTAAATTTCTAACTACTAAGGTTGAGTTAAACTTCTAATAAAAATGAACTTTACCAATTTTCTGTTTCTGACATCATTGTAAAGTTACCTGTAAGGATAAGAACTATGCCATAAAATGAAAACAATTTTATCCAATTGCAGGTGCCACCACATCAACCAGGTCCTCCAATGGTTGGTACCCTTCAGCCGCCTACATTTACTCCTCCATTAGGAATTCCACCTCCTGGATTTGGTCCACCACCACCATTTATGAGACCAGGCTTCAATCCAATGCATTTACCACCAGGTATATTAATTGTTCCTAGAAAGTTTGTAGGCATATGAAATTATTTAATTTAATTTAATAATTGGACTTGTATGCCACCCCATCTCCGAAAGGACTCGGGGCGGCTCACAACTAAAAAATACAATCAATAAATACATTAAAAACAAATTAAACCTGACAAGCCCAAATAAAATCAGTTTAACCCCAGCCCCCAAGAGGTTGGTCCAGCCCGGCCTGTTCAAACAGCCAAGTTTTCAGATCGTGGCGGAAAGAGCGGAGATCTGGGGCCAAACAGAGCCCCAAGGGCAGTTGATTCCACAAGGCGGGAGCCGCTACAGAGTAGGCCCTTCCCCGGGGTACCGCCAGCTGACACTGTTTTGTGGACGACACCCCGAGAAGTCCCAGTCTGTGCCCTTGCACAGGGCGATCGGCATTATGTGTTAGGTGCTCTAGAAAGTGCAGCTTTCTGTTTATAGATCAATTGAACGGATGGCTGATCTAAAAGGGATACTTCATTATTTCTTTCCTCATAGGTTTTCTTCCTCCTGGACCACCGCCTCCCATTAACCCATCGGTTTCAGTTCCTCCAGTTTCTGTCCCTCCTGCTGGAGGAGTAAACATCCCAAATTGTAAGTGAGATTTGTTTGGTGTTAAAGATAATTCAAATAGAAGTTTATGCTATTTAAAATGTCATTAATGTGTCATTTTTAGCTACTGTGGCCACTATAAATGAAGACACTACAAAAGACTCTTCTGTAGGGAACCCAATTCCAACAGTAGTTTCTGGAGCTAGAGGAAATGGTGAAAATGCAGAAGGCTCCAAAGGATATCCAAATGCTCCACCACCTGTAACTTCTGCTAGTATATCAGCTTCTGTATCCCAACCAGTCCCTCTTCTTGGTAAGTTCAGCTTTCAGGTGTTGGCAGTGCCACATTTCTGTGTTCATTCCAGACGGATAACTCCTACCAAGCAAAATGTAATCCGGGCTGTATAAGTTCGTTGCTGGAATGTCAGGCATTTAATTTTTGAATTCTGATGATGAATAACGAAGAACAATATTCATCCTGAAAAGCTTGAAGGGATAAATTTAGTAAATTTTACTGAAGTTCATTTAGTAAAATGAACGCTTCAAATACTTTTGACTTCGACTAAAGTAGCAGATTTGGAATTCGAATGTTAATTCACCAGATTTTTCCCCTCTGAACTTCTTCAATACATTTTCAAATAGAAAAGATGAAAACAGAAAAACTCTTTGTATTTCTCAAATACACACACTTCCATACTCCAAAGCTGTCTTTCTAGTCCCTTACCTGAACAATTTTAATAATCTATTTGTGATAGATTAAATATAAATAGACAAACAGTCCGTCTCTTTGTCTCTGTCTTTTGGGAGTTTAGTTGATATTTTAGAAAAGTTTTTTCCCCCTCAATTTAAATCTCCTTGTGAGAAGAAGATGTGGAAATTAGTTTTGTGCTTCGCTGGTTGCATTATTACCAAACAACAGATGTCTTATATTTTTACTCTTTTACTGCTATTCTAATGTTCTGCCATTTTTTGTCTTTCATAATCTATAAAGGAAAGAAAAATGCATTAGAAATAATTCCTTTTGATCAAATATACTTAAGTATTATGAGACCCTTATTTATTACACAATACCTATCAGTTGTGTCAAGATTTGTTTTCAGATCACTGATTTATTACTTTCACACTTGTTTCAGGAAACCTATGCTGGAATTATTTCCATTTTTTTTAACAATTGGCATTTCACAATACATAGTTATTAAAGTTCAGATTGTCCATTACTTTAAAACAAAATATGTTCTGAATAAGTTCTTAATAAGTTTATGGCAGGTCTGCACAACAAAAACCTGCGGGCTGCCACCAGCTCCAGTGCTGCTACCACTTTGTTGGGCACAGAACAACTGATCAGCACATTAGATATTCCTTTGTCATATAATCTTTTGCATCCAGTGGATTGCATCCAATGTTTTCATTCCATTGTTAGAAGAACATTCAAATGGCTAATACCACCTTTGCATCCAGTCAGTTGTTCATGTTCATTCATTCATTCATTCATTCATTCATTCACTCACTATGTCATACCTGTGGTTTACAAAGCCATGGTCCAATACAGTTGCTAGTCCTTTTTCTTAATCCTATCTTTTCCCGCTTCCTGTCATGTATCAGTTTGACACCAATGTTGTGCTTCCCAAAACTAAATTTCTTTTATACAGGACTATAAAATTACCTTTAAGGTCAAGTAATTTAAAGTAAGGAATATAAATCACAATAATTTGTAGTATAATAAAAAGATTCACTCTGTGTGTGTATAAAATTAGTATACATAAATTAATACGATACAAAATCATGAATTATGGAGAATGCTTTCTGATCCTGGCTTACCCTTTCTGATCTGGGCTTTTTATTCTTATTTATTTATCAGTATTAGCTTAGAGTACCCCAAAGAGCCTATGTAATGGGAAGAAGTAGCTAAGAATCCATAGTAGAAGAATTTGACAAGTTTATAAATCATGAATTATACCATTGCAGACAAGGCTTTAATTTGGGCATTTGATTACATTTGTTAATGTAGTGCCTCAGGCTGTTAATTGACTGTTAATTGGTGGCTCAGGCTGTTAATTGCCTGCACTTAAGTTCCAGCTGCCTACAACTGCTGTGGGCTGGAATCGCACCAGGCTCAAGGTTGACTCAGCCTTCCATCCTCTCGGGGTAGGTAAATTGAGGACCCAAGATTGTTGGGGGCAATTAGCTGACCTTGTAAAAATGCCGCTTAGTAATAAGCAGGCATATACAATGGAATGAAGGCTATTGCTGAGCACACTGGGTTGCATCCCAAAAATTGTAAGCTGCCCTGAGTCTCCGGAGAAGGGTGGCATATAAATGTAATTAAAAAAAAAAACAATTATGAGCAGAAAACTGATAAAAGTATGAACATAGCTGGGACCAAAATTTCTACTTTTAGATAAGGTAGTTGTGTTAAGTGAGTCGCACCCAATTTGTTGACATTTTTTGTCATTATTGTTAAGTAAATCATTGCAGTTGTTAAGTGAATCAAATGGTCATTAAGTTAATCTTGCTTCCCCCATTGACTTTGCTTATCAGAATCTGGTTGGGAAGGTTGTAGATGCAGCTATTGTAAATAGATTCCGGTTGCCAAGCATCCAAATATTGATCACATGATTGTGGGGATGCTGCTATGGTCAAAAGTGCAAGGACTTGTAACTTTTTCAGTGCCATTGTAACTTTGAATGGTTGCTAAACCAATGGTTGCAAGTCGAGGACTACTTATATTGCTTGGGTTTATAAAAACTCGAAGGAAAAGAAAAGCTATTATCAGATTAATCTTTGGTACTGGCTTATTTTGTTACTTCCATAGTTACAGCGAAGTGAGGATATTTAATGTGCAGTTGAAGATAAAATTTAACTTCATATCAAAAGGCTTGTGTTAGAAAGTATAAATACTTTTGCAGATGTACGGCTTAAACGTTTTTTTCTGCAACTACAGCTTGAGGATAAGCCAATCAATTATATGTAAAATTTTGAAACTGTCAGTTTAGGATCATGAATGGCACCAGGGTTTTCTTCATCCACCTAGGATCTGGCGTATTACGTGCCAAATTTAATGAAATGGTGGATTCAGGGTCTTTGAACTATATGAAGACAAGGAGCTAGGTGACAAGGTGCTAATGTAAAGGCTTGTTGTCAATTATCATTAATGTATTACCTAATCTCAATTTCAGTCCAGTGCTTATTGTGTTACGGCACTGTGTAAGTTCTGCAGTGGATTTTAAAAGAAGGGAGAATGGAAGCTGATTTCAGCACCCCCAAACATTTATTTTCAAATCAGTACATGCATTTTGCTACCTACATATTTGCAGCCCTTCAGTGGCTGCACCAAACTTAGGATCTTTTGGGTGTGGGAGGTAGGGGCAGAGAAAGGAAACCTTTAAATCTCCCCCTTGATTCAGAATGAATTTGATTGTAGTTTAAAATTGCCTCCATAAAGAACAATTTATTTATTAATGTTGATTGGATGGTATTTTCCTTGTCCAGTTTTTATGAAGTGTTTATAGCATATTTTCAGAAGTGCAAGTCTGATTTCCTTCACTTTGAAGATACATGAAGTTTATTTTTTTCAGAAGGTAATTTGTCATTTTGCAAATCAGAGTTT
The DNA here is from genome assembly GCA_009733165.1 of Naja naja. Lineage (NCBI taxonomy): Eukaryota > Metazoa > Chordata > Lepidosauria > Squamata > Elapidae > Naja > Naja naja. The sequence goes on from CM019152.1 coordinate 9,823,416, forward strand.
TCTAATTTTTATTACTCCATTTAACTTTAATCAATGAAATTTTTTTAAGCACTGAATCATTTAGTTTGGATCACTTATTTTTTGGATCGAGTTAAATCTGAAACAATGAAACTTATTTCCAATTGAAACTAGTCTATATATTGCAGGCATGTTTCTAAATTTAGTAATTTACTTCGATATGCTAGTTCTAAGAAGCAGTTAATTTCCTGGATCAGCAAAATATTGTTGGCAGATGGACGTAATGTACATACACTTTACTTAATCTACATGTCTACTGAATTAACATGCATTTCAAAATCCACACACATACTCATAAGTTACTTTTTCCTAACAGCTGCATTACATTCATAATCTCTAAAACAGCACTGCATACTCTAGTCTTTTACAGAAGATTACTTGCAGGTTTCTTAAACAGTTCAGGGTCTAACAAATAAAAAATATATTGAAATGATATGGAGAAGCAGTGTCAAAACAAGGTGAAATTGCTGAAAAGAGTTCCTTACAAAAATCTAAGATAAGTTGCGATGGTTCTCCCAAAAAAATAACAAGTCATAGTCAGATGCTATGAAATTATGTTTAAAAGGCATTTTAGGTGTGTTGTTTAGTATGAAATTAGTATTGAATAGTTTGGGGGGGGTGGGAAATCAGTGTAGAAAACCACATGGAAGAACTCATCACAAATTATCTGGAAGGAAGAGGGCACACTTGAAGGTAATATTCAATATTGTTTTGAAACATTAGTGCAAACATAAGCCAGTGGGTGTATAATAGTTCCAAGTGTTGGAGTAAACTGGGGAGAGCCAAGTTCAAGTTTACTCACAACCATATTAACTCACTGGAAGACTTCGGTCCAATCACACTCCTCAGCCCAAAATACCTCACGTGGCTTGGGAAAAATTAAAGCTGTGTATGCTACCCTGACCACCTGAAGGAAGGCGGGATATAACTGTAGCATAAATCAATAACTCTGTAATATGAACATGTTACCTAGAAGGTATACTACTTACTGGATGTGTCAGAAAAAGGAACCTAAAAACTACTGTAGGTTAACAGACATAATTTCAAAAAAGTTGTGTGGAGTGTTCAATGGAGATACTCATATGACAGACTGAGAACATTGCATCGCTTGTACCCTCTAATGTCATGAAAGTAATAATGCAGTACTGCATATCTTTGTTTAAAAGAAATGTACTTATTCCAGTGTAAGTGGATAGAAGCTGTAGTCCAGTGTCCTGATACCTTTTTAAAAACGAAATAAAGTTGTATGGATGCATCTTCTCTAGAAATATTGATGGCTATGTAGAATTGCCACCAGCATAGTTGTAATTTTGTGTCTAACATGCTACATTTTTCATAAAATCATGAATTTTTCTGCCTGAATAAATTATGCAAATTAATGGAATGGATTATGTTCTATTTTGATCTTGTTAGTGAAGAAAAAAGCTAATATAAGTATTAGGAAACTCTTTTTTGTTGAAATGCAAACTAAATTTCTCTATTCAAGTGGATACTAATGTCATTTACATGAACACACTATGTTTAACATTTAAATCTGCAAAGCTAACAAAACCATTCTGGTTTATAAAACTCCTCTTAAGAAATGTGAGAGTTTTCTAGAGGAATTAACCTAGTTGAACCAGTTTGTAATATCTGGTAGAATAGTTTGGTATTAACAGCTTTGTAATATTTGGTAGAATATTTGGGTTCATGGATGCTGAATAATCCCATAATAATGAAGCACTCCATAAACTGATTCAAGATTCAATATCAAGTGATGGGATATACAGTTTTTGTAGCTGAATATCTTCACATCTGGTGACTATGTTCTGATTCTGCAACTTTTTGTTGCTATCATTTTAGTAATTTGGAATAAGTATATATCAGGAAATATTCTTTCATCACTCTCTCGGTTACTTAGACTCATATACAGAACATATCTCTCTTTGTCCCATAATTGAGTCTAAAGGTTGGTTCTGTTTCAGTTTTTAATGGTTTACTCATGGATACAAAGGATTCCCCATTATATTTTAGCAAAAAACTTTTCAGCATTCAGTACACATTCCTTTAAAAAAATTACATTGGTCTTTTATCTTTCTGTAAAAAACATACAGTATATGCAACACCTACTATTACTTTGGTAAGGGAAAAGTAATTTTGCCGTTATATGTAACAAAGTCACAATGGGCATATGTATATCATTTGCATGTCTTGGAGATGATTAACAAAGCTGGGACAGAAAATGGATTTAAATCTAGTCAAAGCAAATTATTTTTATTTTACTTGTCATTTTAACAATCATTCATTAATTAACAAAGTAATATATAATGATTAATCATATGCAAGAAGAGTAACATAATCTAATCATTGTATTGCCATTGAATAAACATCTTGACTAAAATGTGACTGATGATAATTAGAAACTGAATAAGTAATTTTTTGCTTTGATAAATCTGATACAGGATTTAAAATTGTAATGTTTAATCCATTGTAGTAAATAATTCCAAAGCATTTGGTACATGAAACATTAACCAGCAGTGGGTTACCCTAGTTTTATTTATAATTTTTTGAATCAGTATCCTTAACTCTACAGACTTAAGAGTTCAGAGAAAAACTTTGTGTCCTTGGAAAAATAACATTCTATTATCTATACCCATTTGCAATAATCAGAATGAAAAGCGCGTTGAAATTGTTAAGCTATTAAAATGTTTATGAAGAACAATTGACTTGTTATAATTCAGAGTATAACTTAAGAAGTGAGATGTTTGACATGTTTTGAAATCATGGAAGTGCACCCTCACAGAATAATTAGATATTTCTATTATATGCCTTGTAGTTATCAAAGGTTGAAATGCTAACTTCACATTTTAAAATTAAAGTTGTATCTGGTTGAACATACATGGTTGAACTTACATAAGCTGAATATCAACAGAAGAATACTGTTATGAAACATTGTTAAAGCACAAAGGAGGAATGCTTAAAATTCAGAAACGTTTCATCAACTCATTTTAATAGGGTTGAATAAATATCCACTGCCTTTTTAAATGTTGGTAAGAAATAACTACCCATATTTATAGATAACTGAATATTGTTTGTGCCTAGTTTGAATAACCTTGCTGGGAATAGTATAGCTCAATTTCTGCTTTAGTACCTAAAACGACTTAAAGGTACAGTAAAGGGTCCCGTTTGTAGTGGAGGCATCATTTAAGGGAAGGGTGTCAAACTCAATTTCATTGAGGGCTGCATCAGGGTTGTATTTGACCTTGGGGGGTGGGCATGACTGAGGTGAACGTGGCCAGCTCGACATCATTTGTGTCGGGGGCACCTGTGGTGTCCTGGGCGGGGATGGGAGGATAAATTTTTGGCTCTGATGGCCTCCTGCAGCCCTCTGCAGGTGAAAATGGAGCCCGGGGGAGCTGTACACGGCCCCACCGAGCTCTGTTTTTGCTGGCAGAGGGCTGCAAGAGGCTGTCCAGGCTGAAAATGGCCCACTTTCACTGGCAGAGGCACTGTGGGGCAGTCCTTAGCTATTTCCAGGGTGGCGTCGCGGGCCAGATCTAAGCATCCTAGACCTTGAGTTTGACACACCTAGTTTAAGGCATTTCTGGGTTGAAAGTATTAGCCGGTGGCATTCTCAGTGGGAGACATCCATTTTATGTCCCTGTCAAGAAGCTGGATGGGAACTCATCCTGCCACGCAGCAACACTCGGGTCACTAACCTCCAACCCAACGTCCTAACCATGTGAGCTACTGTTCTCCCTATGAAAAGGAGTATTGTCCTAGTATACTTTCAGTAAATCATTACTTTTGATTGGGAACATAGCAAGTTTCTAGTTCGTGAACATACATAGAGTAAATTGAGGTTGTATTTTTTTAAGCACCAAAATTCGCTTGAAAAAAAAAATTAAAAGTGAATTAGAACCTCAAAACCTAGTAGCATTAATAAACAAAAAGCTGAGACAATGAAGACATTTCATATGTATGCTGATACAGTCTAATAACCACTGGTGGTTTACACAGGACGGAAAATCATATGCAAACAAATGCAGCAATTTTATGAAGATGCTATGGAGAGTCTGCTGTTAATTTATGCTGATGTTAAATGCAGCTGCATAGTATTTATGATGTACCTAATTGTTTCTTTTGCACTTGCTCCACGTAGATACATTTCTTTCTCATATTCAACAAGACAGACTACATAATTTTAACTAGAGTTTTCCTAATTATCTTGATATTTAGTATATAATCTCTAACAAAGTAATTTAGAGTTCTATAGTTATATTGGCAGGGTCATAGGACCAAATATCTCCTGGGAAGGGAAATCGGCCATTTTTGCTTTATTGTCAAATAGTTCTTATTGTTAGAAAATAGCTCAATTTCATATGGATTCCATTTTCATGTAATTGAAATTCATTAGCTACGTTCCATGGAGCACGGTCAACCATTTCCTATTCCAAAAGCTTTTCTGGAAAACAGCTAGGTACAACGGCTGTATCAGGGCCGTTAGTTTTCCTTTAGTAGTCACAATTCGGACTGGTAAGATTATTAAGCAAAGTGGTCACAGCTATGCTTGTGATTTTTACACAGGATGATACATATTAATTTACTGTAATGGTAAACATATGACAAAAATGAGGTGAAGGTCATAAATGCAGTCATTGCTCACCATTTTTCATAACTGCAAATAGTTGTCTGGAGCAATTGCTAAGTAAGGACTACCTACAGAGTTCAGAGAAGAACTTTAATAATAGACCTTTTAGATTCCCAGATGTCAGTCCTTTGATGGTCAGGAAGCAGACTTCACATGAACTACTGGAACTCTATTGTTGCGGGGTATAAATAGGATCTTGAAGGCATGACAGAGTCTCTCCATCTTCTGCCCAAGGGAATCATGACTGCAAGCTTGAGTTTGTTTCTCATTTTTTCCTTTCTTTTAGGGTTAAACAGTGTTTACATAACTACCTTTGTAGTTTTTCTTCAAGGTAATATTCTTCTACAACAAAATATTCTGGCTCTGGAATGGAATATTTTATATATGCCTAGTCTTGATTTTCTGTTTAATGCAGAAAGGTTTGCATGTATAACCATCCTTAACTGTATGATTATATATGGGATATAAGGAACCATTTAGGCTATTGAATGCAACTCCTGCTCAGTTCAGGAATCCAAATCATTCCCTATATAGAGATAATTGATTCCATTGTCAAAGTGTGAAAGGTGTTTGTGTATTTATGTGATGGCGTTATGTGAATTATAGGAAAACAGGCCTGTGTATTTTCAAATATGCAATTCTTGATTCTTAAGACTAAATGTTCTCATCATGGGACTTAGAAGCTAAATCACTGATAGTTTTCATTATTTTTTACATTTTTCTCAGTTTCTTTAAAACCTTAAAAGTTTTCTGCCTGAAACTGGATACTACGGGGACTACATCCTGCCCATTGCAGAATAAAATAGAAGTGTTATTTTATATTATAAAATGTATTTATTGCCTGTACTTGTCTTTCTTTTCAACTACCTCACCACTGACTCAGAGGTGCAATATGTTACTAATCCACATTATTTTTCTGCTTGTCAGAACTCTTGCTTTACTGTCCTCTATTCAGCCCCAGTCTCTTAACTTCCATCAGCTTCTGAGCTGATAAGACCACATAGGAAATATCATCAAAACAAGTTTCTAAAGAAGCATCAAAACAATGACAATGCTGGGGACGTCCATAATGCTGATATTCCATTGAATCCATATGCGGCTCAGATCCTGGAGGATGTATTTATCTTTTAGTAGCCCATTAAGTAGCATCTTAAGAATGATGATGAACATAACTTAATACTTTTGCGTCCTATTTTTTCCACATTAACCCATTGAATATCTTGGTGTCTTCTATTCCCGTAACAAAAAGCCACCCAAGCCAATTCCTGCTGCATGATGCACGACCCACCTGGAAGTTCCTTGGAATATAGCAGACAGCTGCTTCATAAAAATTGTTATGGAAATTGCCTTTTAAAAATGTCAGAGTATTCCCTTTTCTTGCGGTATTTGTATTCTGTTTGTTTTGTCAGGGTTGAACAAGATTCAAAAAAACTTTCTGAGTCACAGTGTATCTTCTATATATCTCAGTTCTGCCAGTTTCATCACAAAGCATCCACCTTTGTTTCTTGCTATAGAACCTATTTTTTGAACTGTTAAAGCTTCATCCTTTCACATCAGTTGAATATGGCCTTCCTCTGCTTAGAGTTCACTGCTTTCACCTTTTCTTCATAGACCTCTGTAAATTTGCACTCGCTGCTAACATGCCAATTCATTTTTGAGTTGGATCACAAAGATGCTACAAGCACTGAAAGTCATGACTACAGAATTCCTTCTTTAATTCATTTAATTCATTAAATTTAATTCATTTCTTAAGGTTCTACTATAGAAGCTTTTACTTATTGCTTCTTTCTCAGGTAAGCCAAGGATACACCCCATTTTGAATATTGCAGTCCCACATTTCATCTCCATTTATTGGAGGTTTTAAAGAAGAGACTGGACAGCCATTTGTCTGAAATGGTATAGGATCTTCTGCTTGAACAGGGGGTCCAAGGTCCCTTCAAACGCTGTTATTCTATTCTGCTATTTAAAAAAGCATTTGGGGAAATTACAACAGGTTCAAAGGAAGACATCAAGAATATTAGGAGACAACTAGAAATCAAATTCTTGAGCAAAATTTAAGGCGTTTTTGTATGTTTAGCCTGAGATAAACACACCTGGGGAATATGATAACACTCTTCAAATACCTGAAAAGATGTCACTTGGAAGAAGAAGACTTTAAAAAAAAATCCAGAATGTAAATACTGAATAATAAGTGTAAGTCACTGGAAGGGAGATTATAATTGAATATTATTGAAGGAAACTATCATGGATGATAATCTAGAAATGAAGGCTAAATAGCCGAGTGCATAGAATTTGTTTGGATTTCTGAACTCGGTAGATGATTGAACTTCATGGCTCAATCCAATTTTATGAGTTTATAAAACCTTACTAGCAAATCTATGTTGGTTCTCCTTATCTGCTAACAAAACGTTACATTTAGTTTCATCTCTTAAGTGTTTGTTTTTCTGTAGATCATCTACATAAGTATTAAAATTTTCATTGCTGTGACCTTTAATTAGGAAAAACTGCATCACAGGGCAACGTTTTTTGAATCAAGTCACTTCAAGTGGGGTATCGGATAAAATCTGGGGTCCATGGCTCTTAACGGAATAGAATTTGGGAAAGTTATGGCTGCTTAACCATAATCTGATCTATTTTCAATGTTCAGGGATCATTTCCCAGTCAGTCTCTCAATCCTTCATTCTTTCTCACGCCCAGTAGCAACCACTTACCTGCCTGATAGAAAGGGGAGGGAGGGAGATTTCTGGGTCTCCCTGCCAGATTCTACCTAGAAATTCAATGGGAAGCTGGCAGGAAGTTGAAAGTTGTTTCCTGCCTCCCTGTTTTTGCCTGCCCTTGGTCATTCTGTTTCTCTGGGTAAGGAAATGTCTCTGAAACAATGACTCAGTGGGGCATGGGTTGTCTAGTAATCTTTTTAATTTCTTTACTTTTCTTCCTCCTAATTATAGTTATGCCTTTAACTTTATTTGAAAGAAAAGTACGGAAAAATGTCAAGAAACAAAATCTAAACATCCTAATTTTAAATAATACAGTCTTTAAAAATACAATTTATGTTGCTATTTAATCCAAGCTGAATTTCTTGGACCTTGAGTTCGATAATTTCAATAGTTATTTAGAGTTATTTAATTATTTAAATTGTGGGTGTCACTTGATACATAAACCTCTTCAACGCTAAACATCCATTTTGTTTCCTGGTGATCATTTTTGTGAAATGAAATGTCTACATTGCATCTGGGACCTAGAAGCTGTTACAGCCACGTGGATCATGTTTTGAATATGATAGAAATATGTCTTTCTATATATGTTGTGCTGAGGTTGGGCACAACCATGAGACAGAAAGCTGCAGGAAGATACTAAAAGTCAGCTATTTGCCAAAGCAAAAGAGATAGTTGTGAATGAACATATGTAGCAGAAGGATGGAAACTTAGGGCAGGACCAATTCATTTCAGCCCATCTCTTCTGGTTAGAGTTAGGCTTACCTGAACATAGATGTTATTGAAATCAAAAAGTAATTCACTAAAAGAAATTAACTCAGATTCTGTTAAATTGTATCATATAATCAGGAGCCTCTGTGGCGCAGTGGTTAGAGTGCAGTACGGTAAGCTACTTCTGCAGCCAGCTGCCTACAATTTGGCAGTTCAAATCCCACCAGGCTCAAGGTTGACTCAGCCTTCCATCCTTCTGAGGTGGGTAAAATGAGGACCCAAATTGTTGCAGGCAATATGCTGACTCTGTAAACCGCTTAGCGAGGGCTGTAAAGCACTATAAAGCGGTATATAAGTGCTATTGCTAATACTATGTCAGATTTCCATACAGTACAATTAATAATGCTATAGGCTCAACCAGTTGCAATATATTAAGATCATATAAAGCAATAAATGTAGACAGTACAGTACAATGTGAGGTGGGGCATATAAATCCAAATATAATAATAATAATAATAATTTTTCTGCCTTCCAAGTTGACCAGATTCTTTGAGGCACTGTTCTAGCAGTGATAGCGTTTTTGGCTGAGCTAGGCTATTTTGCCAAACCCTAGAATCATGAAAAAGGCAGCATATAACTCTCTCTCCCTCCCCCCTCCCCCTAAAACCCCAGTTATGAATTATATAGGGGGGGGCATTGCCTGTCAATATAAAATGAAACCTGTTTTGCACTCTGGACAATTAATCAATGGGAAGGGGTGAGGCATTGTAAAAACTGCCTTCACCCTGGTTCAGAAAACTAGACTCTTTCTCTCATGCATTCAAGGCTGCTTAGCAAATATAGATACAACTCTCAGCCCACCCCACTGGTGTATTGTAGGGAAAGGTGAATTCTGTTTCTTTTAAGCAAGAAAGAAGTCTTGGCTCTAAAGTATTTCTAAAAACTAAACTGTGGAGTCTTGTGTTCAGTTCATTAGGTATTTATAAGGGTTTAGAATTATTGCTATGCTTACTGATGTACATGTATGGAAAGACATGCTGAAAGAGATGTACTAGGTACACTAATGTTAAGTAAAAGTTGTAATTATTATCAACCAAGTGTACATAGAATTGAGAAGCAGCCTTAACAATCAATACACTGGATTGCTGAAAATAATGCCCTGTCCATTTAAAAATGCAAAAACTTCAATTCTGTGTGTTTTACTCTTATGTCAGCTTTACAAAGGAATGGGAATGTTGTGAAACATAATACATAGGACGTTTGAAATGAAATTTTAGTTAATACTTGGACCTTATGTTCTGCTCTGGTTGTAAGATTTGATACAGAGTTGGAAATTAGAATTTTTAATTATTGAGTTCCTATTTAGATGTTTCTTACAGATGAAGATGGGTCTGAAATAGCTGTATGGCATAACATATTACAGATTTGTTAAAGTTTTAAAGAAAAAAACTTTAAAAAATTATTTTGGGTACTATAACATAAGCCCAATTTTATCAGCAAAGCATTTAATGCAAAATATTTAAACATCCCCCCATTGTTACATATATGTATCTTAACTTAAAAGGACATATGTATCTTAAAATTCTATCACTTTTTAAGTTTCTGGAATGGATTTTGGATTGGTGCAGAACTTAACCGGAAGAAAGCTTGTAAATGCAAAATTTTTGAGGTAGTTTTGAGATGATCACAGAATTGCAATTTGTTGTATATTAGATATTGAAGATTAGAATAGGCCTATTAAAATAAAGGGGATTTAAATTGGCCATGCTGATTAAATGGTAGTGATCCGCAGATGATCCATTTCATTTTCTGTCCATTAAAAAAACTGAAAATTTAATGTGCAACCTTCTCCAGTAGCTTATTTTGCATAGTTGGTATTGAGCTGAACTTTCAGAAAAAGTGTATTCTGTATTCTTGCATGGTGTTACCCTTTTGTAGACCATACTTTTTGAACAAAATTGAAGGCAGGTCTCTGGTTCATTAAATTTTAAGTGTATTGATAAAAGTATTCACTATAGTAAAAGCCTATTTAAATGTTGCATGCCTCAATGTTTATAAACATATTTAACGTTACAAAAAATTGCAGCCTGAAAAAAGAACACATCTTCTATAACCTTTTGGGAGATTGTACATGAACAAGAAGTATCTTGTAATTAATTTCATGTTTTTTGGCTTACTAGGTACTCAAGGAGTTACATCTAGTCCAGTGATTGGACTTCAGACACCTTCTACTGGCCTTTTAGGTGCCCGACCTGGTTTGATACCACTTCAGAGACCTCCAGGAATGCCGCCACCTCATCTGCAACGGTTTCCAATGATGCCACCTCGGCATATGCCTCCTCATATGATGCACAGAGGTCCGCCTCCAGGGCCAGGTGGTTTTGGAATGCCTCCACCTCATGGGATGAAGGGCCCTTTCCCACCCCCGGGCCACTTTGCAAGACCCAGTGGAATGCCTGGAGGTGGTCCAGGAGGATCTGAGGATAATAGAGATGGAAGGCAGTTCAGGAATGACAGGCCACCATTTACTCCACATAGAGACCAGGAAAGGTTTGGAAGGAGGTCTTTCGGGAATCGGATAGAAAATGAACGTGAACGCTATGGCAACCGTAATGATGACAGAGAGCATGAACGCCTCGGTAACCGTGAAAGGAGAGAATGGGGAAGAAGAAGCCCTGAACGTGACAGACACAGAGACTTGGAGGAGAGAAATCGGCGTTTCAGTGGACACAGAGAGAGAGATTCTAGAGATAGGGAACCCCATAGAGAAAAAGATGAAAATCGAGGAAAGGAGAAACCCGAGTTAACAGACAGAGTAGATGGGGTCAAAAACTATGAATCTCAGAGCAGTAAAATAGAAAACACAGACTCTGTTTCAGAACTTAATAAGGAGTCTGAGCCTATTGGTGTGAAACCAACTGAAGAAGTAGCATCTGAGTCTACCTCATCCCTTGAAAAACCTGAAAAACCTACTGGCTCAGTTGCGGAAGCTCCTCGCTAGAGACTGGAATTTGTCAAAAATTACATTGGAGTGTAGAGCTTTAGAATTGTACAGTATGCTGTATATTTGCTTTTGCTATATCACAATTCCCTCATAGTTTATGGGGACATGTAAGCAATTTGATTGCTTCCCTTCTATTTAAAATAGCTACACAATAACATGAAAATAAACCATTACCCATTTTTTGCTGTAACTTTTTTAAAGTTTTCACTTTAAAAAGTTTACAAATCAGACTTAGAAGTGCTTTCTATTTTTTTTTTTAATTTAAGTGAAGGTAAAAATGGTGAAAGCCCCTAAAATAGGGATGTGTTTTTAATAAACTCTATTTTCATAACAATCCTTAATGTGTGCTATTCTTCCTATGCTGCACTGAAGTGGTAAAAGAATTGTTCAACATCTTAAAAAGTTTGAACTAATGCTGTACTGGAGTCTAAATTAGACTGTTTAAATCTGTTAAAACTGTTTGTATAATAGTTCACAGAAGCTAAATATGTGATAGTTACATTGATTTTAAATTTATGCATTTTAATTAACTAGATAAAAATTAATAGCTTTTAAATGTTTTAAGAAATCTGGTGTTTGCAGTGAAGTCACTTTTTTCCCTGGCCATCCAATTAATGCCGTGGTAAATGTTGCCCTATAAATTAGTTCCTGGACTTATGCCAGCTCCTGTGGGAAAAAAAAATTGTGACTTAATCCATTAGTATGTTTGGGCTTGTTCACCTCCTCCAAATTACCACTGTATTTAATGTGTCTTGGAATAGAGTATATGAAAGCAAACTACTAAGTTTTTAAAAGGACTTTTGCATACTTTTGCCAGTAACCAAGCTATTTAAGCTGGCTGTGTCATCATCATAACTTTGTAGTAAGTGAAAAGAAACAAGTATTAATTCCATTAGCAAATGCCAGCAAGCCTTAAGAGTAATATACATTTTATTCCTTGGTTTATTCTATACACAGTGATACTCTTATCCGAAATTGCAGGAAACAGCAAGTACTGATGCCATGAATTTTTTTTCTGTTTTGATTTGGTGTGTCTTTCAGATAGCTTGTTATGCTCACTTAAGGGGAAGTATAGTTTCTTCTCCCTCCCTCCACTTAATTTTTGGAAGATGAATTGAGGCAAAATTCTTCTTTGCAATAGAATAAAAAATGACTTTATATATTCTTGTGAAATTAATTTGTAATTTGTGTTGAACTGTTTCCATACCATGTATCAACATACCAAAATTGATTCTAAAATCCGTTTAGTAACAATCCCTAATTCAGTGAAGATCATCATGTATATATAAATAGAAATGATCAATACTCGCTTGAAAAAAAAAGTTCAATGTGTTAAGATATAAAAATTCCATGCAGCACTCTCACAAAACTCTCAACTTGTTTGGCCTGCATTTTGTTCCAGATCTTAAAATTCTTAATGAGTTATAGGCATTGCTAGTTACCAGGTGGTGAAACAGACTTGTGTGTACAAAACATATATATAGCCAAGTACAGTGTAGACAGCTTTTAAGACAAGGCCATTAATTTGCTCCAACACAGGTAACCACTGCTAACAATTCTGATTTCTCTGCCTTTAACATTAAAAAAAAATAGGACCGGATTCACTAATCTGTTTTTATTTTCAGCACTGTCTTCTATAACAATGCTCTTTGAAATTTCATCTTTATATGATAGGATTAGTAGTATAAAAATATTACTAAATTTAGCAAGTTTTGTTTTGTTTTGAATGCCATACAGGATTTTGCAGATTTGTTACCAGGGTTTGTTATCAAACCCTTAAATGTCTCAATTTCCATAGTGAAGCAGCACGACTTCTTTTCAACAACTGCCTTTATAAAGGTAATGTAATATAGTTATGTAGACTTCATAGATTACTTAAATGAAAATATTTTTGTTGGTTTCTTGCAAAATTTAACATTTTAAACAACATCCCACAGGAAGCAGCAACAGTTCTATATAGAAAATATGGATAAATATTTGGGGAATAATGGTCTCCAGTAATCAGGCTGTCACTTAAATTTTGACCAGGCTTGATTTATTAATTAAATAAAACCTAGAATGAGAACTTGCTAAGATTTTTAAAGAACCGGATTATCAAACTGACTGAGAACACAGCATTTGAGCGATTTCAGATGTCCAAAGAATTTCCCTTAGAATCTGTGTACACTCAACATCCATATAATACCAATACTCTGCATTTGTGTTTTACAGCACTTTAATAACAGATAAAAAGGTAAAGGAAACAAGACTTGTCAGCTTAAATTCCATTTAACACAACCATAAGATTATTTTTTAAACTATAACAAAGCCCAGTAACGGGTACAGACACATTTATATTCCACATACTATACTGTTGCTTCTATTCATTGTCACTCCTAGAAGTACTTTACACTTTAGCTAGACCAACTACCCCACAAGCTAGACGAGGACCAGCATTTCCAGTTTTCAAGCTCTCTTCGTTTTCTCCTTTACCCAGGTCGTCCTCTTTTTCATGAACCTAAAAGGCACAAATCAACAAATTCAGGTCAAGGCTATTAGTTAACAAAATTGGAATTTTATTCTCAATTGTCAGGGTTGTTTTTAAAAAATCCCTGTACCTTTGTTGAATTAAAATGTCTGCAAGAAATTACATATTCTACCATATCTTAATATGAAGGCAAAAGCATCTACTAGTTTAACAGCAAGTTAAAATTAGTTAAGATACTGGCAAATTCTTTGCTGCAAGAACATAAAATGCTTACGAGATACTGAGCAATCTTGTTCCAGGGCAAGTAGACCTCATGATAAATGTGATGAGCCATATAGTACGTATGTGTCAAAATTTAGGTTCTAGATAAATGCAATTAAGGAATCAAAAAAGGATTACTGCCTTCAGTGTTGTGGTGTTAATTCCCATATGCTCATAATATAGCTACCAAATCTGGATAGTTTCCTCTCTCTTCCATGTGTGGTGAAATACATTTCATAGCATTCTTTGTTACTGGCCAGCCTGATTTGGGCCACTGGCAACTGTAACCTTATGAACGTTCCCTGTACTGGATATTTCTCCATCTGTAATTTATACCAAGACATCAAGAAATCTGGGCTTAAGGATACTTATAAGCGCAGGTTTGGTCAATGGATTCCATATCAACAGTTTTACACATAGGTCCATGCTGATTACCACCTGGAAATTCTGGGTTTACAAATTTTTAAAAATGCTTACAAAGGTCACCCAACTTACAAAGGATGAGTGAAAGCCAGAATAAAAAAATAAATAAATTGCCATATTTACCACCATAGAACGTCCAATAATTGAATGTGGTCCTGAGAGAGAAATAACCCCATCCTCCAACGAGACCTCTGCAACACCTGATTCATTTGCAACCACATTTCCAAGATCACCAACATGCCTGGAATACAGTTATTTCACAGAGTTAACAATGAAACCTGACCAACAATGTCTCTCATACACAATTTTCTACAGTATTACTGCCATACAGCTACTTTCAAGCATGAAGTTATGTTGATCAGTTTTGCAATCATTCAGTTGTAGTCAACCACTAGAAATACTATAGCCAGCTAATAATACTCTTTAACAATGTAAGTCAATGTTTAGGTATTAAACATTTAAAATTTGCTGTAACCAGAATCTTTCACAAATGCAATATCCCGTTACACCTAAAAGCCCGTAACAGTCTTAAGGCTTCACTTATAGAAATAATCCAAGTACACTTCAATGCCAAATACAATGCTAGTTGTTTAAAGTTTCCCTATTGGAGCCATTGCCTTTTTAACACTGTTATCATGAACAAAATACTGGATCTCCTTTTGTGTAATTCTTATAGCAGCAGCTGTTAATGACATAGGGAGAGAATTTATAACTACAGGTTTCAAGGATGTCCTGAAAAGTTCTGCTGGGGTCTATTTGTAATATAAAGCTACAAATACAAATTGATATTTTCACTATAATTCATGTGTATACAAGTACTGATGCCTTTAATTGTATGGCTGTATTTTGCTTGTTCAAGTAGTAACTGTATTTTTATTTTTGGCAATGCTGAATAAACTGTATAAAGCACAAACCTCTTGCTACGTCTTCAAACTAGTATATAGAAATACAGAAATATTACCCTAAATATTCTAGCTTGGTGCCTCTGAACAAGATACTAAGAAAAGAACCCATTCATTTAACAGAATCTGGTGAAAAATCGATTCATTTATTCATTTACTTGTCAAAATTATACCCCATCCACAAAATGACTACAGGTAGTCCTCAACTTAGTTTGTTTAGTGATTGTTCAAAGTTACAGCAGCATTAAAAAGTGACCTACGGCTGTTTTCCACACAACCATTGTAGCAGCCCCATAGTCACGTGATCAAAATTCAGATGCTTGGCAATTGACTTGTATTTATGATGGCTACAGTGTCCCGGAGTCATTGGGACCTACTTACAAGTAAAGTCAATGGGAAAGCCAGATTCACTTAACAACCATGATACAACTTTACAACTGCAGTGATTCATTAAGCAGCTATGGCAAGAAAGGTCATAAAATAGGGCAACAGAAACTTTAGGCTCAATTGTGATTATAAGTTGAGGACTACCTGTATTTTTAATCTTTAAAAACCTCTTACTTAGAGAGCACATCAGTTGCCATTTCTTAAGGACACACTATTTAGGGCTGAGAGTTAAAACAAATTTTTAAAGCAGGGGTCTCCAACCCCCAGTCTGTGGACCAGCACTGGTCCACAGCATTGCCAGAAACTGGGCTGCACTAACAAGCCAAAACCCATCCGCAGGATGCAGGCAGCACACGAAACCAGGGCCCCTCTGGTCCGTGGAAAAACCTCTCCATGGAACCTGTCCCAGATGCCCAAAAGGTTGGGGGTGGGGCTGTTTTAGAGAGAGAGAAAAGGTGGCTAAGTCAAAAGCTGCAGAACAAAATAATATAGGAAACTTAAGTTACTGAAACAAGCAATCAAAAAGATGCTAAGAATAAATGAAATTAATAATTGAAGAGATAATGAATGAAAAGACAGATAAAACAACAAACTAGTAACAGGACCATTGCACAAAACTGTAGAGCAGGGGTGTCAAACTCAAGGCCCACAGGTGCTTAGATCTGGCCCACGGGGCCACCCTGGAAACAGAAGGACCAGCCCACGGTACCTCTGCCAGCAAAAACGGAGTGAACTCCTTTCTTAGCACCTGGCCACCACAGGTACCCTTGACATGAGTGACATCAAGCCGGACATGCCCACGCTGGCCCCCCTAAGATCAAACACAACCCTGATGCGACCCTCAAGTGTGACACCCCTGCTCTAGAGGTTCAAAGAGTTTTACTTCCATCTTGCATGTGCAGGCACAGGTAAACATTTCTGAGATTTGTGAGCCAAGTCACTGGGCACATGCACGCCTAAAGCAACAGCTTTTGAAACAGTTGGTGTGAATAGCAACTTTAATGCCTCTAAGAAAGATGCCTGTTTTACACAAATGAACTTTGCAAAGCATTTCTTTCAAATATTGTGAATAGGTAGTATCTGTGACCATTAATGAACACATTGGGAAATTTTTGGAAACCTTCAAACAGAACATATATATCTAACCTGAAGTTAAAGAATTAGGAAGGTGGTCTTGGTTTGCAAATCCAGACTACTAGACGTTACCTTTAAATCACACATAGGAAAAATTTCTATACACACCTTATTTCATCTTGTGGCCCACCGTGAGTTTTCCCCTCAGGATTGAAGTGAGCGCCTGCACTGGTACATCCTGTAATGTAGACAATAATATGCAAATCAACAAGGATAGCTTTAAAAATAAAACCTCACAGAAAAATTCTATTATCTTATACATATTTAAGATGGTTCCATGTATATATTCTATATAACCTATACAAACTACAAGCATTATTATCTGTTAGCACATACAAGAAATCTACTATTTGCATTCTAAAATATTGTTTGTCTTTCCATCCATGATTAGAAAAGCATTTCTAATTAGAAATTAAATGAAAAATCATCTTCTTGGGCATTTATCATTTATCCATAATTTTAAGATTACAATCTGTACTTGTACTTATCAGAAAAGTGTTGACACAAAAATGTTACCAGTTGTGTTATCTCCAAATTCATGGACGTGGAAACCATGTTTTCCTGGAGCCAATCCTTCAATTTTTCCTTTAACGATTACATTTCCACCATCCTGAAATATTTTAAAAAATGCACAATAATGTTCAAGCAGTAATTTCACAAAAGGGTCTTAAATATGCAGAATTAAAATGGTTCCTCACATAGAAATGAATTTAATAGGATTTTAGAAAAAAATGTCCCTATACAGAATCGGAATCCAAATTAAGAAACAGACCAAATCAAAAACACAGAGAACTGCATGATAAATATACACATATCTATAACTCCAAACTGAATGCTCCTATGCCATATAGCAGGATTAGATATTTCAAAATGAGTACCATATACTTGAATTTAATGTGCACATTCTCAATGCTACAACCAACAGAGGCATGTGATATTAACATGCATATATTTGTTAATATCTATACAGTATGAAACACCTGTTTCAATTTTCCCAATCTTGGCAAACAACCTTTGCAGTAGTTTTATTACAAAAATAAAACTAATACAAACTAAAAATAGAAAAGAAAAATAATATAGTAAAGAAAAAAAATGTGTTCCTCTTCATTATAAACAATTTTGTTGACTTATAATCTTCTCTTAAAATACAAATGATTTCTTCTTGCCAAATCCCATCTCTTATCTCTAAACAAATCCTTAAAATCTCGTTCAGTCCTGATCAGCAAAAATCTATTAAAGATTACCAGAGATATCTTTAGTCTCTTGAACTAGGAAGACAGTTTTACCCATTCATGAAATGGTGGGTTTGGATAGTCAGACTAGACCAGTCAATCATCTCTCTCATCCCAGTTTTTCTTCATTACTTTGGGGGGGGGGGTGTTGTTTGGCATTTCCAAACAAAAAACACCAGGCTATAATTGCCTGCTATTTTTCAATGGTAGTTTTTTTTAGGAATACTATATTCTTACCAAAATTTTGTTATACTGCAGCTTACCACTCAGTGGTAACTCACGCACCTTCATGCTTCCCGAATCGACTACTGCAATGCTCTCTATATGGGGCTGCCCTTGCGGACCACTCGGAGGCTTCAACTGGTGCAGAATGTGGCCGCGCGGGTTGTGATGGGAGTGTCCCGATATTCCCATATTACACCCCTCCTGCATGAACTGCATTGGTTGCCAGTTGCCCTCCAGGTGAGATTCAAGGTGTTGGTGATTACATACAAAGCCCTACATGGCCTGGGTTCGGGGTACTTGCGGGAGCGTCTCTTGCCATCATCGGTTTCCCATCGCCCTGTGCGCTCTCATAGGCAGGGCCTCCTTGGGGTGCCGTCGGCTAGACAGTGTCGGCTGGTGACCCCCAAGGGTAGGGCCTTCTCTGTGGGAGCGCCCACCCTATGGAATCAGCTGCCCTTGGGGCTCCAGTTGGCCCAGGACCTCCATTCCCTCCGTCGGGGCCTGAAGACGTGGTTTTTGCAGCAGGCTGCCCTGGACTGAGGTGAGGCGGGGTGGATTTTTAAAATTCATTTTTATATTTAGTTTTACCCATTTTTAGATAAATGTTTGGCGTGGGTTTAATTTGATTTTTAGTAATTTTAAATTTTGTATTGTATATTTTTATGATGTGAGCTGCCCTGAGTCCTTTGGGAGATAGGGCGTAAAAGTCCAAACAGTAAATTAAATTAAATTAAGAGTATTTTAAAATATTAGATGGACAAGGAATTTGGAAAAAGCCTGAGTTCCTGAGGCATGTCGAAGTCTGAAGCCAAGAGATAATAACATATGCTAAAGAAGAGATTAAACCCTTGGAAAGGCTTGAATAGTTGGCAGTTTGGAACATTCTTCGACAGCTTTCAATTATAACTACCCTATGGAGTTTATTAAAACTCCACATAATTTGATGGCAACCAAGAATGTAAAGTTGTAAGAACTTCATTAAGAAGAGCCCTGTTTTACCAATCTCTTCTTCTGGAATTTTTTTTAATAGGTTTGACTTTAGATTTTAGAGATGACCAAAGATGGCAAGTATGTCATAAACCTAAATGCTTTCATTTCCAAAGATTACATCTATGTAGTCCAACATTGTTGCCTATTCCTAGCACCCAAAATCTAGGCCAAATTCCAAAGAAAAGTACTTTAACTGTTTAATAAATGTGCACCATTCACAACCATGAATGTAAGTTTCACAGATTCTTTTAGAAATTATCTGAAAGTTTGTAACTGTTCATTATTTAACCATGAATGCAAGTACTGCATTTCATCAGTGGCAGCAATAGTTATTCAGAGATTTTTTCCCCAAGAGTCAACATACCACAACATTAAAAATATGAAATGTTGACCTAATGCAAAGTAAGTATAGCATCACTAACACCCAACTATTAGAAATTAATGATATCAGTTGAGAGCCACTTTGGTATGATTAAGCCATCAGTCTAGAAACCAGAAGATGAGAATTATAGTCTCAGGTTAGGTGCAAAGTCAGGTGGGTGACCTTGGGCCAGTCACTTTTTGCCAGCTCTAGAAAGGAGGCAATGACAAACCATGCTAGACAGTCTGAGAATCAGGTCCAATTAAACTGAAGAAAAAATTACGCAACTGTTATCAACCAGAAATCATATCTTAATGCATATGTGCCAAAATGATTTTCAAAACTATTTATAATGAAGGCCCAGGCTTGTTTTTCAAGCCGAGAATATTTTAATGGGACAAAGCATGGTTCTTTTCTAAAATAGCTTTAGTTTTCTATAATCAAATACTTTTCAATTTCAAAGGATTAAATGATCTATATAAACAAATTCACAAAATATTGGAAAAAGGATAAATGTATAGGACTATCACAATGTTAAGTTTCTATTGAGTGCTTACTTCTGAACATATACATTTCTTAAAATTAAACAGAATGCATTGAAAAAAAATCCTCTATTGTGTGAATCTCCAACTGCCACCACTACAAGGGTTTTAAACCATTCTGCAAACATTAAATTCTACAGCTGATCAGAATTGATTCAAATATTTCAAAGCATTCCTTTGAAAGAACTGTTGCTAAAAATTATACCAGCAGTGTTACCACATACATAATTACAGTACATACAAAGCTGAGGCAATCTATTAAATAAGTAAACAATCTATGTATGGTATGTATGATAAAAGATAATTATATCTAGTATTTCCTAAATAGAAATACAAACAAAAAAATCACCTACGGGAACACTAAGCCACGGCTTGGTAACTCTAAGCCACTGCTTCATCTCCATTTCAGTTTCCCATGGCAGATGTATACTGAGCTCCCACATAACTTTTATATTGTGGTCAGTAAGGTTTTATTTATGAATAGGCACAGAGGTTGCAAAACCTGTTTGTTCAGTGAGGAGAATTCAAAACTCATACTGTCTTTCTCCATTTCAAAAGCAGGCACTGAAGTCCTTCTAAAACTGTGACTCAGCAATTATTCTTTATGCAACAGAATAAATCAGTCTGGAGCATGAGCATCTTTTATTACAGAAGGAGAACAAAGATGCTCTTTGAGGATCCTGAGAGAAAGTTTTGGGGAAGTTGCCCTCAGCGGAAAACAAAAAGTAGAAAAATCATAACCTGAAACAATTAGGATGTTAGTTTCACAGGTCCAGATGTTATTCTGCACAGTGAAAATGGAGATACAAAATGCATGATAGAACTGAAAATCTGAGCAAGAATAAAAAACTATTTTATCTTCCCCAGCAACACGCTGTTTTTTTTCTTTTAAAAAACACCCCCAACTCGAGTTTGCGGAGTTTCTGACACCCTTTTCTCGTTTTTCATTAACTACTATTCTACAACCTTAACCGAGCCAAATCTAAACAGATCAAAGGCAAATCGGGATAAAGTAGCAATAGTAAAAGTTTAGCCTCCAACCACAGAGTTGTGCAATGAGTCCAGATTGTTTAGTTAACCTGATTCTGCAACCTTTTCGCAAGGATGGAAGAAATCCAATGGGCTTCTCCCGAAAGAACGCAACCCAGGTTGCATGAGCTTGCAATAGTAACCCGGTTATCTGGGACATCCTCTTCGGTTCAGCATCTCGGTCCGGGAATAGCCTACAAAAAAAGCCGATCAGGGACTTCCAAGCCGCAGCTTCCAACGTCGGTATTATGCAGCCTTCCAACTTACGCTTCCTTACAGCTAAAGAAGAAAAGTCCTATTCTTAAGAATCACCCGGGAGCGAAGCCTTACTTTCTGCTCAAAGTAAATGACGCCTTTGACGTCGGTCTTGCAGGCGGGGTCGCGAACCAGAATGCAAACCGCTTTCCGCGACGCCATGTCTTTCGCCATGTCTTCCACTGCAGCAGCTTCGCCCGCTCTGCACGCAACTCTCCCCAAGCGCTTGCGCGACGCCCTTTCATCATCATTTTATAGCCTCCGGGCTCTCTCTTCCTAACCAATCACGAAGTTTCGTTGAGCTTCTAAGGCCTGCCTTCGCGGGACGACGGAGCCAATCTGTGAGCCGAAACTTAAGTGCTTTTTTCCCCCCCCCCTTACGCAACCAACGAGAAAGATTAAAGGAACCGAGAGCTGAGCTAGAAAGCGGGGCGTGTGGGTGTGTGTGTGACATTTTGTTGGCGGGCTTAATCTGGTGCACACTCAAGCGTAAACGCCCGGTCCCTTAAGCAGTTGTTTCTCAACCTTGGCAGCTTGAAGAGTCGTGGACTTCAATCCCCAGAATTCCTCAGCCAGCTCTGGGAGAATTCTGCTATCAACCAGTTCTGCTGGCTGAGGAATTCTGAGAGTTGAAGTCCGTGCCTCTTCAAGCTGCCAAGAAACACTGCCTTAGAGAATGCATTTTATTACTATTTTCAAATAGCCGAAGAGTAATGCAGAGAGTAAAAATAATATAGAGAGCCAGCTTTGTATAGTGGTTAAGGCATCAGAGACCATGAATTCTAGTCTGGTCTTAGGCACAAAGCTGGCTGGATAACCTTGGGCTGTTGCTTTCTCTCAAATGTCAACCCTAGGAAAAAAAAACAATGACAAACCTGAAAATCCTTTATCCAGAAAACTGCAGGGACTTGTCCAGGCAGTTCCAAGAATTCTGGACTCCATTGAAGGGAAGAAAAAAACGGTGAGGCTTCTCTTGGTTTTATTGTCGTTCATTCATTGTGCAGGTGATCTTAGTACAGGTAGTCCTTGGCTTACAACAGTTCATTTAGTGACCGTTTGAGGTTACAATGGCCCTGAAAAAAAGTGACTTATGGCCATTTTTCACGCTTATGACCATCGCAGCATCCCCAGAGTCACGTGATTTACATTTGGATGCTTGACAACTGACTCACATTTATGACGGTTGCCGTACTCTGGAGTCATGTGATTCCCTTTTTTGCAAACCTGGCAAGCAAAATCAATGGGGAAACCAGAATCACTTATCAACCATGTTACTAATTTAAGAACGGCAGTGATTCACTTAATAAATGGAGTGAGAGAACTGATAAAATGGGACAAAACTCTAACAAATTTCTCAGCTAGCAACATAAATTTTGGGTCCAATTGTGGTTGTAAGATGAGGACTACCTGAAGTAGGGTAGAAAATCAAATCCTTTGCTAAACAGGGGGATAATTTGCTCTGTTGATATTTTTTGGTCCTGAAGAGGATGGTACCCTAACCCTTTCTTTAAATGATATGGCACTTATTATTTCACTTTGAAATAGAAGTTTAATCTTAGGTATTGCTTATTTTCTCCTGCAATTCACCTGAAAAAAACAGTGCTTGTCTCAAACTTTCCATCTAAAAACCACCACGTGCAACTATTGTAAATATTTCCACACAACCTAGAACAGGTGACATAAGGAGAAAGGGCAAATCGTTCTATGGTATTTACGTTTTAACATGCGATTTCATTTTACAGTTTCCAACGTTAAAAATTGCTGTGACAGTTCATCCTCTGTATCACTAGATAGACAAGGAAATTTCGTATTTTTCATCCTAAACCCAAACTTTAATAATTTGAGATGTTGAATTTGTTAAAATACATTCTTAAGAATGTCACAAGTTTTGAAGAGTCGAAAGAGATCATCTAAAAATCCCCTCACTTTACGCAAATTCATTTCTTTTGTCCTAGATTTTTTTTACCTAGATTATTTACTTATTTATATTAGTTGTCCTAGATTATTTTTGTCTTAGAATTCACTTTAAATGAACAAATTACTTCTGTGTTATACAATTTGTGCCCGCACTGTCAATTTATACCAAAAGCCTGGAAATGTGTCAATGCAGCTTTCTACCACTTGAAAGTTTTCCTACCAAACCCCCTGTCTGCCTTTATTCAATTGGAGTTGTTCTAGTTGTATGTCCTGTCTCCCACTTTATTTCTGTAACTCAATAGCTACTATTATTGCAGTAGTAGAGTCAAGCAACCATCAACATTTTATCCAAACCTTTTATCAGAAATAAAAAGGGCTCTCTAACACTAGAAACAAAACTGGGTATATTATGTTGGCTGAAGTTAATGAAGGATCTTCAGCCTTATTATGAGCTTTTACCCCCAGCAAGTCTACAGTGTATAACAAAATGAAGAATGCTAATGAAATTTGTACTGCTGTGATGTAGTCTACCACTTTGTCAGTCATGATAATCATATGTCTTAGAAAGCCAGCTGTAAAAAAGATGGAAAAAATACTTTAGATAAACATGTCACGAGGAAGAAAGCATGATTGCATATAATAAGGCTTTAAAAATTTACACGCATATTTGCCAGTGCGTTTGGGCTACAAAATTTGAGAATGTAATCCGAGACCCAAGTACTGTGTGATGGGGTGAACTCCCATTCTTGCCCCAGCTCTTGCCAACCTAGCAGTTCAAAAGCATGCAAATGCAAGTAAATAAAGAGGTACCACTTTGGTGGGAAAATAACTGTTCCATGCAGTTCAGCATATAGTCGTATGTCCAATCGCCAAGTACGCTCCCACAGGCAAGCCCTCCTGGGGGTGCCGTCAGCCAGACAACATCGGTTGGCAGTCCCCTGGGGGAGGGCCTTCTCTGTGGGGGCACCCACCCTCTGGAACCAGCTGCCCCTGGGGCTGCGGTTGGCTCCCGACCTACATTCCTTCCACCGCGATCTAAAGACCTGGCTGTTTTTACAGACCAGCCTGGATTGGGAGGGATTGGGGATTTTAAATGGGGCATTTTAGTATTTTATAATATATTTGGATTGGCTAAGATTTTGGATGATGTTTTTATGTATTTTGTATATATCTCTCTGTGTGAGCCGCCCCGAGTCCTCCCCGGAGGTGGGGCAGCATATAAATCCAAATATAATCATAATA
The DNA here is from genome assembly GCA_009733165.1 of Naja naja. Taxonomy (NCBI): domain Eukaryota; kingdom Metazoa; phylum Chordata; class Lepidosauria; order Squamata; family Elapidae; genus Naja; species Naja naja. The sequence continues at coordinate 9,847,860 of CM019152.1, forward strand.
ATCATAATCATAATCATAATAATAATAATAATAATGTCAGCCACATGACCATGGAAATAGCTTTGGACAATGCTGGCTCCCTTGGTTAGGAAACTGAGATGAGTACCCCTCCCCCTAAGAGTGGGACACAACCGGACAGAGGAAACTTTTACCTTTATTTAAGCATAAAGTAAGGAAAGTCAGCATTTCAAGATGAAAATTTTATTGGGCAATTGTCTTGCTTTATATACATAAAACAGAGTGAAAAGTCCACATCTCAATTCCATTAGTATGTTATCCCTTTTCCAGTTTTCCTTCTTGCAAAACATAAGGAAGTAAAGCCAACAAACTTCCTGATCAGTTTTTTACTGTAAACATTGTCTTATAGAATTTGATTGTTTTCCATTTATGACTCTTCATGTTTTTTTTACCATTAATCACTTTTCTCCTTATCTGGAAAGATAGTTATAGAAGAAAAAGCTGAAATCTGCTGTTTCTTCTGATTGCTAGCATTAACAATTAGCCACCAATATCATTCTTAAGAAATATTTTTAACTATTTGAAAACTTCTGCATTAAAAGTACTTAAGCACTTGGGCTTATACTGAAAGAAACCTACTCATTGTAGCAGTGTTCCTTCATGATGGGAGATAATGTTTTGGGTGATAGGTAACTTGTTCATTTAACCATCCAGTGCATTTTTTTTCTCAAGATTTAACCATCCAGTGCATTTTTTTTCTCCAGCACTGTTATTACTGCTGCAGACAGTTGGACTTCAAAATATTGGGTCATAAATACATTCTGTACAGGTAGTCTTGACTTATGACTGGTTGCTTAGTGATTATTTGAAGTTACAATGGACAACCCAAAAGCTTCTTATGATCTGATTTTGGAGTTATGACAGCCAGCTCCCCTTGCCCCCCCAGGGTAAAGTGAACTCATTGTGGATGTTTGGCCATTTGCAGCATTCTGTGGTAGCGGGACTGTAATTCTGGACAATTTTTGCTGGGTTTTGGCAAAAAATGCCTATTTGGTAAAAATAGATTTGCTTAACAACTGCTGCATTCACTTAACATCTAGTGTGTTTGCTTAACAATTTCTGCATTTCCTTAATGCTGCCACCATGCCGTAAAAGTGGGTGAGGCCACATGGTGACCCCACTTAATGACCACAATTATTTACAAATATAATTTTGGGCTCAGTTATGGTCATTAATCAAGAGCTACCTGTGAAAGCATTTTGCCGGTTATGTTTGTTTGTTTAAAGACTGACATGGCTGTCTTATATAATACTATATGATTAATCTTTTCTGTACTGTACTATACCACACTACATTATGCTAATCCTAGATAGCTCATAACAAAATCAATAAAAGAAGATAAAAATATGATACCTTGGCACACATTTTAGTAATCATACGCCCTTCCTCCTGGGCAAAGGCCAATGTACACAGGTTTTTGTTTCTTGTTTTAATGAACATTATGAAACAGCTCTTCAACATTCTTCAAAGCTATTTATTTATCCTAAAGCATTTGGAAGTCAAGAATTACTTGCTCGTTGCTTTGAACCTTCTTTTTCTTCAAGTCTTTAGATTTCATCTTTTCTAATTGTCTTGGCTTAATTTTACCCTCAAATCTTCATTCTCATTTGAAATAATCCATGCTAGGAGTAAGCCATATTAAATGCCATCTCCCATATTTATATCCATGTGAATACCTACATGGCTTGGGTCCGGGGTACTTGTGGGAGCGTCTCCTGCCAATGTCGACTTCCAATCGCCCTGTGCGCTCCCACAGGCAGGGCCTCCTGGAGGTGCCGTCGGCCAGAGAGTGTCAGTGGCGGCGCCCAGGGGTAGGGCCTTCCCACCCTGTGGAATCGACTCCCCTTGGAGCTCCGGTTGGCCCCTGACCTCCGTTCCTTTCGCCGCGACCTAAAGACTTGGTTGTTTCAACAGACCAGCCTGGACTGAATGGAAAGGGGTGCGGTTTTATCATTTTTAAGTTTTAATTGGGTTTTAACTTTTATTGGGCTTAATTTAATTGGTTTAATTGCATTTTAATATTTGTATTTTCATTTTTTATTGTAAGCCGCCCTGAGTCCCTAGGGAGAGAGGGCGGCCTATAAGTCCAATAAATAATAATAATAATAACAATAAATAATAATAATAATAATAATAATAATAATAATGGCTTCCTATCTTTTTCTGTCAAATCCATTTTACATAAGAAATATCTCCTACTTCTGTCCCATTCTCTGTCTCCCTTTCTCTCCCCCTTCCCCACCCCAGCATAGCCATGTGGTTCCATCAGAAAAAGAAAAAACAACAACAGTTGATTGGGATCAGTCAAAATGCCAGAAAAAGAAGTATACATATATTCTGGAGCTGGATGTTTATAAAAACAATGAACACGAAAAGAAACAGAAAATCTATTTCTCCTTTATCATGACATGCTTTCGCCCTCATCTATTTAGAAAACAATAAAAGACCAACATAGCTATATGAAGCAAAAACCAAAGCTGAAGAAAGATTGTAAAAGAACTGCCATGATAACTTCTAGATGTTCTTATTTTAACCTTGGCAGGGTATTATTGTTTAGGAAGGACAAACAAGAGACTTCTTCACAGAGACTCTGGAACACAGGCTGCTAAGTTGTGGGAGGTGGCAATATTTGGTGGTGGTGGTTGAACTGGCTAATACATTGTTGTTTATGGATACTATTTTTATATGATTTAAATATTTTAGGGAAATAACTAAAATATTTTAAGATTTGTGCAAAATGAATACAAAGGGCCTTGGTGGCTCAGGCTGTTAAATGCCTGCATTCAAGTTCCAGCTGCCTGCAATTAGTGCAGGCTCGAATCCCACCAGGCTCAAGGTTGACTCAGCCTTCCATCCTCTCGGGGTAGGTAAATTGAGGACCCAAGATTGTTGGGGGCAATAAGCTGACTTTGTAAAAATGCCGCTTAGTAATAAGCAGGCATATACAATGGAATGAAGGCTATTGCTGAGCGCATTGGGTTGTATCCCAGAAATTGCAAGCCGCCCTGAGTCTTCGGAGAAGGGCGGCATATAAATGTAATACAAAAAAAACTAAATAAAAATGTTTAATATACATCTAATGCATATTTCTTATTCTATCAAGAACTTCAATATTTTCCATTTATCCCTCTGTCAGCCTTTTAAGGTATCCAGATCAGGAAACAGACTCCATAAAAAATAGAACTATATTTCATTAAGAAAGACTATGTGAACTGGACCTTGGAAATCTTATTGTATTTTCTCTTCTCACCCTCTTATATCCTAGGAAGTTGGGGGAGCCAGCCTGAGACTCCTAATACTTTTTTTCCCCATGGGTAGCATGTTTCTAGCTTTTTGTTTTATAACAGCTGTTGAATAGTTTTTCTAAAACTATCTCCTTGCTCCCTACATGCTCCCAAGAAAGTCAACTTGTATGCTTAACATTTACAAATACGTATTGTAAGCTATAATAGTTGGATAAAAGAGACAGTTTGTAGCCCAGTTTTTGTGGTAGACTTATTGTAAAAGGATGATTTTAAAAGTGGCTAAATCAATTAATATTGGAATTATGCTTCAGTTTCTTTGGCAGAGAATGAATAAGAGCATGAAAGTTAAAGTGAAAAAAATAGCTAAAAAGAGGCTGATTATTTCAACAACTCAATGTTTCAACATATATCTCCAAATCAATTACAGAAAGAAAGATAAAGGATTAGACATGGCCTTCAAAAGGCACTGAATTGACTACAGGAGGGCACATAGGGTAAAAAGAGGACCCACTTAACTAATTTTCTTGTATGTGTGAGAAAGATTACAGCAAAAAACTGCAACCAAAAAACCGCCTGGAAGTTAGGGAAGAATTAGAATTAATTAGAATTAGAATGGTGAGTCGTGTGAGCTATGGACTATATTAATGTAGATCTGAAGAAGCTAGAGTCAGAAAATAAATTCAATAATGTCAATCTAGCCAGGGGTGTCACACTGGTGGCTCGCGGGCTGAATGCATCACTTGCAGACTACACCCATTCTGGCTCTGCAAAGGCAAAAAAAAATCCCGATATGTTACGATACGTCACGTGATGCAATCGAGTTTGACGCCTGTGATTTAGGCTGTTAAGTTGACAGATGAGGGAAAGACAGAAGCAGACAATTTATAAGATTGTAATACACAAAAGTGCAAATGAATATTATTGTGAAAGCAGTCCAATATATATATATATATTTGAAAGACACTAAAATACAGGACAATATTTATTTTCAGGTTATACCTGTTTGACAGAGGATATGAGGGGAAAAAAAGACATGGCCTCCTTTTGCTGGACATCTGATAACCCTTTCACATGAGGGAAGATGTTACAGTGATTGAAAAGTGCTACCAGTTGAAATCCATGTAGCAACTTCTTGAAGAGCATTTTAGTTCTTTCTTTACCACTACCAAGGATGTGTTTACTCAGTTAGGTCTTTGCTACTGAGAGGTAAATGACTAACCTTGCTCCCCAACAACTGCTTTATTTAATCTGAGTACAGCTATCACAGAATCCCAGACACCTATGCAGGCACTTGCAAGAGATGCTTAAATTTAAAATCTCTTGGCACTGATCTTTACTTCACCAACATTTCCTTTCTTCATTTTCATTACTTACCTTCACTCACAGAAGACAAGGAAGGAAAGAAGGAAGGAAGGAAGGAAGGCAGGAAAGAAAGAAAGAAAGAAAAAGAAAAACAAGGAAAGAAAGCAGCCCCATTTTAAGCTGCTTTAACTCTGATGTCTATGTTTAAGAGAGTTAACATGACCTCTTTTGGGGGTTTAAAGAACACAGTGGTTTTTAAATAACCTGACTCAACCTGTCTTGAGAATATGTCTCAATTATCTTAATTATTTCTGTTGTTTAGATCTAGCTGCTTTTCAAACTTCCTCTCCTTTATTGATTTTAATGTTATGCTCCATATGTTTTGTCATATAACGAAGTGTTGGTAAAAACTGAGTAAGCCTATGCTTCCAGGAAAAAACTAATTTTGATTTTATTAAGATGGTTAAGATGTCATCTTATTAAAGTCATATTTACACTTGGTCATATTAAAATTATAATTTAGTAACACCCAGGGCTTGGCCAGGGAGCCACATAGGGCCCTGAGTCACAAGATGTTTACCCTATGTTGGATAACTGGCTGAATCTCCACTTTGTAATCATCAAAATATCTTTAAAAAAAAAATTAACTGTCAAAATGCATATATCAAACTGATTGCAAACATGCTCTGTGTATGAGAATATGATGTATACAGTGATTTTATCCCTTGTGGGAAAGGACTTGTTGAACTTGCATGAGATCCATTAGGACTGGAATCTATTAGTTATACTCCAGATCGGTTACTTTGATTCAATGTCAATTTTCTGTAAATAAGATATTCCTGATTATATTTGCATCGATACTAGTTCTTTGTTATTGCAACAAGCCAACTGATCTCAGTGGTTTTCTTTCCATGGCTTTAGACTAAAGCAATTACTATATACTTCTATATTTTAGAAGTGGATAAAAAAAACACATTAAAAGACTAATATCAAATACAGTAAGGCAACCAGCTCAATACCCTCAGAAATATATACCAGTAGGTAGATATCCAATTGTGTTAAGAAAACCATACAAAAATAATGTGGCATAATTAATCTATGTATACAAAAGATATTTAAGTATACAATAGATCAACAGGCAGACCTCAAGACTTTTGGCAACTATTTGGATTCCAATGGAATGATGAACAATGAATAAGCTGAAGGGTGTCAAACACAATGTATTTATTCAGTATTTACATACATCTTGATTGCTCTGGTAAATAACTAAAGTATCATTGGCAACAAGGGTAGATTAATACACTGTGCTAAACCAGTTTGTTATACCAGTAGTTATTGAAAAAGAACAACTGTCAAGCTTCACACAAATATACCATATAATATGCTAAAATCGGTGGTCCCCCGGCAGCGAGCCTATTCTGTGGCGGTCCCTGACCTATGGAATCAACTGCCTCTAGACCTCCGTCTGGCCCCTGACCTCTGCACCTTCCGCTGCGATTTGAAGACCTGGCTATTTGACCAAGCTGGGCTGTGACTACCTCACAGGGGTATTGGATAGTTTTAAAGTATTTTAATCCGGTCTTATTGAACTTTATAGTTGTTTAATTCTTTCTTAATTATTTATTGTATCTGTATGTTTTAATTGTGAGCACCAAGTCTTCGGAGATGGGGCGGCATATAAGTCCAATAAAATAAAATAAATAAATAAATAAAATCAATTCAACCACATTCTGGTTTACTATGTTTTGTGAATCAAGGTTAAATGTAAGCTTAGCTGTTACATTGTTTCTCTACCTCTACCTCTCTATCTCTGTTTAACAAATTCTGCTTAATCTGTTTCAGACTGGTGATTGTCAATAACTTAGTTTTTCATTTATAAAATACAGAAGGCATTCTGGAAGGCATTCAAAGCAGTGGAAGTTATATTGGCTGGGAGGAAAAAAATCAAAATTTAATTACCTTTTTTAGGCCAACTGAAGTTGTAAAAATTGCTGATAGTTTCGGTTTCAAGACTTTTCATTAGGAAAGTTGGTCTGGGGAGCAAAAGAAAAGGAGAAAAATGTTAAATTTGGAGCAATGTCTGCAACAGCTTCCTGATACACTGGAAAATCTTTAGAGATGCCAATTGCATATTGTCATATAAAGTAATGCCCAAAGGATTAAAACAACTTGCTTTTCCCACAGCCTATACCAAGCCAGGAGTCCAATGAGTCAAAATATGTTTATTCAGCAAAAGTTTTTAATTTTGCATGGGCAGTAGGCAGCTTTGTTTCCTTTTTTCATAGGTTTCTGAAGTTTAGAAATTTAGCCAATCATTATCAGTGGAATGGAATTATTACAAGCAGATGCCACCAATATCTCTTTATCTAGAGCCAAAATAGCTGTTTGTGTGCATCTTTTCTTTACATAGATATGTTACTTGTACCCATTTGTTTCAAATTGCAAGAGCCAGCATTTTCTTTTTATAAAATGGCTACTACCTATACTACCTTTAAACATATAAGACAAATAATTTCAACAGTTTACCACATAGATTACTATATTAATTGCCAGATGAAACCATGGATTACTATAAGACCTTCTTAGAGCTCGCTGAGGAGAAAATCCTCTTATGAATCTTTATTGTAAATATAGAATCACATTCATTTTTGTTTTGTAGGAAGTTATCACCCACCCCTCTCCTAGAAAAATAAAATATCCTAGGAAATATTAAAAAGGCAGAATATTTCCCCTAAAAAGAGTAGAAACTCAGAAGCAGAAACCCACCTCAGAAGCAGAAACTCAGCCCCCTCACCTTTGCTAATGGGCCATTACTCTGGCCTAGGCCAGTCTATTTTACATAACAAAGATCTACTCCAGGTAGAGTTATAATAGGAATTGCCAAAATCCCTTTTATTACATCATCATCCAGCAAGGCTCAACCAAGCCTGGGACTCAGGACAGCCTACAGAGTTGCCCCTGCATGGCTCCATGGGAGTCTGACAACCAATCAGAATACAAGCACAAATTCAAATCCTAACAGAGGTTATAAAACCCTTTCCCTTCAGCATTCCCTTTTTCCTTCTTTCTTCATCCAAGGCCACCATTAAACCATCTTTCAAAGCAGTCACCATGTTTCCAGTGTCTTTCTTCCCTACTTGGAACTGAACCCAGAAGGATGCTTCTTCCAACAGTTTGTTACATCTTAAGTTGATCTTAGTATTCATTTTAGTAATAATCTTGATACAGGTTTTTGTTATACATTTCAATTCAGTAGGTGCTCTTATTAAAATATATGCTAAGAATATACAAGGTGTTAAAAGAGTATTAAGTAATTATTCTAAGTAGCCAAACTGCTTTTTAAAAAGGGTTCATACTGTCTTGGATGCAGAATATGAACTTAGCTTAGATGTCAATTAATATAGAAAGACATTAATTATATTTGATTTATTAAGAATTGCATAAAATAGGAGAGCCTCAGTTACAGCTATGCTACATCTTCAGAAGCAGGAAACATGGGAGAACTAAATTTCCCTTTTGTCTCTTAAACTCATTTAACAAAAGGAGTCTGTAATTATCTGTAAATAAGTCATTCCTGATTGTATTTGCATCAATACTAGTTCTTTGCTATTGCAGGTAGCTGATCTTAGTGTAATTCTTTCCATGGATTTAGACCAGCCGCGGGCAAACTACGGCCCGGGGGCCGGATCCGGCCCGTTCGGCTGTTCTATCTGGCGCGCGGAGCCGAAAAAGCGGAGGGTTCTCTTGCTCTCCCAGAAGGCTACGTGAAGTAATCTAACTTTGAATTTATATTAGTTCACACAAACACTCCATCCATGCTTTTGTTCCGGCCCTCCGGTCCAGTTTAAGAACCCATTGTGGCCCTCGAGTCAAAAAGTTTGCCCACCCCTGATTTAGACTAAAGCAACTATTATATACTTCTATATTTGAGAAGTGGGTGAAAAAGTAACACATTAAAAGACTAATACAAAGTACAGTAAGGCAACCAGCTCAATAGTCAGAACAGTCCAGGTAAATAACAGGGGCAGTGTGAAGACCTGTGCTGTCTTTTTGTCATTTGCCCTTACGGTCAAAACTACATAAGTTCAAAGAGATGGTGCAATTTTCAACAGTTTTTAACCTTTTAGCCCTTTATTTTGTTTTAGCTATTTATCTAGCTATAAAAAAAAGATGATATATTTGCATAAATTAATAACTTCACACAAATTTTATTGTTAAAGCTAATTTATCTCATTGCTGCTGTTTCTGCATTTTTTTTTTGCCTGCTTCACCCACCAATCCTAGCACAGCTGTAATTGAGAATGTGAGGAAATGGAGGACCTTTTAAGGCAGGGGTCTCCAGACTTGGCAACTTTAAGATTTGTGACTTCAACTCCAAGAATTCTCCAGCCAGCATTCTGGGAGTTGAAGTCCACAAGTCTTAAAGTTGTCAAGTTTTGGACCCCTGTTTTAAGGTATCTTGTTTGGGCTGGGCAGCAGCAATCCAGATCACCACTAGATGGAAGCAAAGGTTTGCCAAATATTGCTTCCATCCAGAAGTCACAAGATTTTTGGAACCCAGGTGTAATAGATCTGATCTTAATAAAAAGCTCTTCTAAAACCCAGGTAACCTGAGGCTGTACTCTTATGCCCACTTAATTGAAACATGAAAGGTGGCTGGACTGTAAAAGCATGAATAGTAAGTTGCATTCCAGTTTTCCTCCCATTATTTTGCTGAAAATCAATCCTTATGAAAATACAAAGTGATTGTACTTTAGCTGGCCTAAGAATAAAATCAAAAGATCAGTCTGATTTTTCAATGAGTTTCCTTTCCAAGTCAGCTGATGTTTTTCTGCTGAAAAAGGCAAAGTTCATTACAGACAAGCATTCTGCCAAGAACAAGCTCAAATGTAACTGAGGAAAGCAGCTATTTAAAAACTGAAATTGAATAAAGATCCAATACGATGATGGTATTTCTAAAATTTACTAGAAATCTTTCCAAGATATCCTTTAGGAATTTTCTTGACTAAAATATCAATATTTTATTTAAGAATAATTATTTTCCAACTTGGAAAAATAAATGAACAGATATTTCTAGATGGAAAAAAATTAAATCTGTGTTGAGTAGGGAGACTCACACTTGTCAAAATGAATATCCTACTAAGAGTACTTTAATTTTCAAATCACATCAGTATTTACTGAGAATAAGGCATTTGATGTTTGGCACAGATAAATAATGAATTCAGTATGGTTTAGCAAAAGCCAGAAATTAAATTTAAACAATTGTAGGACACAAGAGAACAAAATTACTTCATGCTTCCAAATTTTAAATTGTTGTTATGCTAGCTGTTTAACATGGATTTCAGAATGGATTATATCTCCTAATTGAATCCCAGTAATGGGATTCAATTTTTTTTACTACGGGCTCTGTGGGCATGGCTTGGTGTGCGTGGCAGGGGAAGGACACTGTAAAATCTCCAGTCAGAAGTGGTATTTGCCGGTTCTCTGAACTACTCAAAATTTCCACTACCCGTTCTCCAGAACTGGTCAGAACCCGCTGAATACCATCTCTGCTCCTAATGGTTGCTTTATCTTGTGGAAGGTGCAGGTTTTCCTGAGGGGCTGCAAAAGGATTGCATCTCGATTGGTACATATAAAAATAAACAACCTACAAGAGATTTTGCAATGCTAAAAACCTACTGAATGTCTGGGATAAATACAGGAAAAGAATAACTCTAATAGGTTACTCCCCCTCTCAGCTTGTTATCAAATTTGTTTAAATTGCATGTTTTATTGATAGGACAAATATAGAATTTCTCAAAACTCTTACTATGGAATGGTTTTCTGTTCTGGGGCAGTGTGTGAAGACCTATCCTGTCCCTCCATCTGTTTCGGTACCTTCAGCTAAATAATGCAGCAAATCATAGAGGCAAGGGGAGTATTTAGAAGTTTAAACAATTTGAAAATTTCATAACACATACTAGTGACCACTTGCTAGGCATGTTTTATACATTATGAACGAAGTATGATTCAGAGTCTGAAGAAGTTACAAACTATATGATTAAAAGGATGCCGAACAAGAAGATAGTTTTAGAATTGTAACAATGGCAATTTAAGTGGGAAAAATTTATTTTGAACAATATACTCCAAAAAAATCTGTGTAAGGTACTTTTCCATTTGTATATCAGTTCAGTCTTGATTACTAAGATGATTTTTTTTCCTCTTAAAAATATTGAAAATTTAACAAGTAGGTTGCAATGTTCTTTCATATGTGATGTCAGTGATTCAGCAATATTGAAACTAATTCCCTCTAACAAGTGGTGGGATTCAGCTGGTTCACACCGGTTCACAAGAACTGGCACCTAATTTTTTTTATTGAATTCTGTGAACCGGTTAGATGTGTTCTGGAAAATCTATGTTTTCTGGTTTTTGTTCAACTTCCTTCCAGGTGGGGGGAAAACGCTCCCCAAAAGTCCAAGAGAGGAGTGATGGAAACTCACTCCTTTGACCACATCACTCAGGCGAAAACTGTCTCAGGGCTAGGCCCTGTGCATAAGGCAGCAGCCAAGGGCCAAAGTACTGGCAGAGCACCAGAGGGTTGGGAAGAGTGTTGAAGCGAGCGGACAACCTGCCTGCAGTACCCATGCCAGCTGCCCATCTGGGCCAGGGCTGGAATGCTGCCGCATTTAAGTGCCGGTAGATGCCGACCTTCCCTCCAGCAGGCCTGGGCAGCTGCTGAAGTCTGCTTTAGTGTGGGCCTGGGTCTGTTTGGGTTTGTTTTAGTGTCTGTTTAGTGTCTGTTTGGGTCTGTTTTAGTGTCTGGCGCCCAGATGCCCTCACTTCCCCCAAGCATTTCTTTGCCTACCTGATATCCAGCTCTATCGTATTTCTCCATTGCATTTCTCACCATCATGTGCAGGGAAACAAAAGTTTGTGGAACAAAAAAAGTTCAATTAATCAATTCCAACTTCTCACGAAAAAGAAAGATCTTGCAAAGTTGGAATTGACTGATTGATTGAAATTTTTTTTTTTTAGTCCCACAAACTTTGCCATGCACATGACAATGAGAAACATGACAGAGAATTGCGACAGACTGGAAATCAAGTAGGCAAAGAAATCCTTATGGGAAGTGGTGGTGGGTGGGGCAAACTCCGCAGCTCAGCGCTGAAATGGAGAAACGGGAAATGGAGCATCTGGCACGAGGAAAGGAAGAGGCCGCTTTCTCTATTTCTTCTCCCTGCTCCCCCCTTTGTGCTGGCTGCACCATTTCCCATTTCTCCATTGCAGCACAGCGCCCAGAATCTACTTTGATAGCGGGGGAGGGTTAATTTAACAACTGGTTTGCCCAGTGGAGCTGGAGGACGGGAATGAGCCACGCCACCCACGATGGACAACCTGACCCTGGGTGAACCAGTTGTTAAGTTATTTGAACCCCACCACTGCCTCTAACCCTATTTCACCCAGAGATACTTTTACTAAATTTTACAGAACTATATATCCCTTGAAAATATACTGATATGACATTGCATGTATTTATTTTATTTATTTATTATTTGGTCTTATATGCCGCCCTCTCTCCCGAGGGACTCAGGGTGGCTCACATAAAAACAACCATACCAATTACAAAAGTTAAAAAAGAATTAAACCAAATTCGACCAAATAATCATTAAAACCCACTAACAAACATTTAAAATATTAAAACAACCCCCCCTCAGTCCAGGCCGGCCTGTTCAATAACCAAGTCTTTAGGCCGCGTGAAAGGAGGGGGGCCAGTCTCAGCTCCAGGGGAAGTCGGTTCCACAAAGTGGGCGCCCCCACAGAGAAGGCCCTCCCCCTAGGGACTGCCAACCGACATTGTCTAGCGGCTAGCCGATGGTACCCCAAGGAGGCCCTGTCTGTGGGCGCGCACCGGGCGATTGGTATTCGATGCTGGCAGGAGGCGTTCCTGCAAGTACCCTGGCCCTAAGCCATGGAGAACTTTGTAGGTAAGCACCAACATTAAAGTATTAATGGATGCAAGGACATGCCTTTTTATTGGAAAAGACCTTTGATTCCCTCTTTGAAAGAATGATTAACTATACTGTCAAAAGATGCCTCTGTGTCTAAAATTATTTTGTTTCCATGTAAATCTGACATATTAAATTCAAATTGGAAACCATTCTTGAGTTATAATAAATATGGAATTGTGCCATATCTAAAATTTAGTTTTTAATTTGCTGCATAATTCATAGTATTAGTGGAATAGTATTATTAGAAAATGGGTATGAAATATATCACATTTTATGTTTCTAATAATGTATTAGATTTTACTTTTATAACATTATTTTTCTACCCATCTATTGGTATGCCTGATTTAATTGTGCTAATTATTTCTTGTGTTGTTTAAAATATAAATAATAAAAAGTGAAAAAAGACATTGTTGAAATTAAACAGCTTGTTGTTTAAAGTCAGGAGTTAAGTACGTGACCAAGCTTTGTCATTTATGACAAAGGAATATTGTTGTTGAAGTCAAATCAGATGTATTGTTAAATTAGGATTTATAGACTATAACCTACATCACTGGAGGGCCATAATCTGCATAAAATCTCACTATAACCAGTCATTTAAGACACCAGAAGACAAGAACTTACAAATGTTTTCTGTTCCCTCGGACAACATTACTTTACACTTAACACTGAAAATATATAACTGCAATTATTAAGAAAAATGAAAAATTAAGTGAAGAAAACCCCAGCAGGTGGTGCTCTTTGTCAGTGCCAAATTTTGAAATCTTTGGGAACAAACACTTCTTGATTAAAGAGTCTTTGTAATATGAAGACTGTAATGTTGATTTTATCCTACAGAAATAAATGAATCTAATAAATTGCACATATCAAAGCCATGCATTTGAAAATGCAGGCCTGGAGCATTAAATCACTCCCTCAATTTCCAATGTTCATGGTAAGTGAATGTGGCTGCTTCTGTGGTGAAAACAGCTGTGCCTACAAAGAGGCAGCCGAAGGCTTCCAAATGTTACTGAATTTATTAAAAAAATTAAGGATGGATGGAAACTTAGAGGCAATCCTATGGAGATAGTTAATTTTTGTGGTTATAAGGGGAGAGCAGAAATTCATGAAGTAGGCAATAGAGCAGAGAAACACATTATAGGATAACTTTTGCATATATTGAACAGTTTGTTAATTATATATCCTGCCTTTCCCCTAGGAGCTCAAGACAGGGTTTCCTCTTGCATTTTTTCTCCACAAAACAACCATGTGGCAATCAAATTGAGAAAGATTCAGTGGCCTGAGGTCATCCAGGTGCTCCCAGTTCTAGTCCAATACCTTAATCATGACACTATTTTGACATATTTGATTTAATGTATTTGCAATACATTAAACATTTTCCTTCATAATTCTACTGAATTTACTTGGAAGAAAACGCAATTTGAAACATTATAAATAGGGACTCCGGAAAATACATTGACTAAAACTGCTCATTTTGACAAACAGACAAACACATGGAGATGTGCCATGATCTCAACCTATGACAACACCAAGTTCTGGAAAAACACTATATAATCCAATGATATAGTAAAAAAAAAAAGTCAAGTTGATGGCATGATGGTGTGTTTGGAGCTCTGTGATACCCATAGAAAAACAAGCTGAGCTTTGGTTACTCTTTTATGGCTGCCATTTTGATTTTCTTTGCCATACCTTTTGGACACGCCCAGGGGTTGGATTCTACCGGTTTGAGTGAACCGGTATTTCCGATGAGCATTTGGCCCTGTCCAGCTGCCCCTGCTCTTTCCTGTGCTTTATTTCCTGTTTTTTTTAGCACAGCTGATTCGCGTGGCAGAGTGGTTTGCTGCTCCTCAGCTGTTTTAGTCCCAGGGGCTGCAGTAGAAGGTAAGCAATTGTGTTGAAAATGGGCTTTTTAAAACCGAACCAGTTATTACACCAGTTGAATTGCATCACTGGACATGCCTGATATTATCTTTTACAGGTAGTCGTCAACTTACAACAGTTCATTTAGTGACTGTATGAAGTTGCAACAGCACTGAAAAAAGTGACTTATGACATTTTTCACATTTATAACAGTTGTAGCATCCCCATGGTCACATGATCAAAAAATTGAGACACTTGGGAACTAACTCACATTTATGAGGGATATAGTATCAGGGGGTGGTGGTCATGTGACCTTTTGTGACCAGATTCACTTAACAAGCATGTTACTAATTTAACAACTGCACTGATTCACTTAGCAACTGTGGCAAGACAGGTTGTGAAATGGAGCAAAATTCATTTTTTTAAAATTACATTTATATGCCACCCTTCTCCGAAGACTTAGGGCGGCTTACAATTTTTGGGATACAACCCAATGTGCTCAGCAATAGCCTTCATTCCATTATTCCATTCTTATTACTAAGCGGCATTTTTACAAAGTCAGCTTATTGCCCCCAACAATCTTGGGTCCTCAATTTACCTACCCCGAGAGGATGGAAGGCTGAGTCAACCTTGAGCCTGGTGGGATTTGAGCCTGCACTAATTGCAGGCAGCTGGAACTGAAGTGCTAGGCATTTAACAGCCTGCACCACCAAGGCTCTTAACAAATGTCTCACTTAGTAACCAAAATTTGGGGCTCAATTGGGTTGTAAATCAAGTATTCGCTGCAACGTGAAACATACGTTGTTATGAAGAAAAATGCTACTTTCTTTCTGTCAGCACAGTCAAAACAACTGTACTGCTTCCTGCAAAATGAAAAAAAGGCTTTACTGCTACTGTTCTCCACACAAATAATTCCCATGAACTACTATAAACAAATAGTACTTCCCTCCAGTCACCAGCCAGCATCCATCACAGCTGTTTTCTTTCCCTAGGTTGCCTGTTCTCTCAATAGTTTATTTTCTGAATTCTCTCCATCACCATTCCTTATACACGATCTTATTCCCAGGCTTCTAAAAAGATAGTAGAGAAGGACAGACCTCCACTGTATCATTTGAAGAACAAGGATCCATTAACTCTCTGAAACAGTGTAAGCAGAGACCTGCTTTTCTTCCCTGTGGTGCCCTGTAAATATACAGGGATGTGGAATGAGCCTTTTGTTGCTTATTTGCCACTTTCAATCACTCCCCCTTTTCTTAAGCCGGGTAAATTAAAAGACTGAGTGGCTAGTCACTTTCAGTTATTTTCTCTTCACCACCTTGCTGCTCTTGCTTGCATGATCATCTGGTGATCTAGCTGCATGCTCCTTGGGGCTATTTCTGTCTTTTTGTATTATTTCACCTTGGAAGATGTCCAAATGGAACATGGCACACAGCAGAAGCCCAGATAATGTCTAAGTCAGGTGCACACCATTTGTGATGAGCTGCGTCATTGGGACATGTATTCCCTGCTGGCTGTGTGACACCATTGACAGCTGTCAGAGCAGAAGAACTTTCCTCCAACGGTTGACATGCTGACTAATCAAAAGAAGGTGATATAGCAGTGATACGGAAAAGATGCAAGAGAGGCCAAAAAAGGATTGGAAAGGAGAGTAGCAAATTTGGGGGCAACACAACACTTTCATTTGACTGCTGATTTAATGCTTTGTATCTGTCATGATGACTATAGGACACATATTCAACAGAAATATTTTAAAGAATACAATTATGTTGTGAGAAATTTGCATGTCTAAGGCTAATAAAATGCTATATGGATTATATGAATGTTATATTTATATGTTTCAGTAATTAGACATTAATACCCAAAGATCTTTTTTATTGCATTCATCATATGAATTCAGTCTTGACTATTATTGTTACAATCCTATGCAGCATTTTCCTTTGACTAAAGATACGCAGAATTGAACTGCATGTTACTTAAAACTCTAATAGACCAATAAACTTTTCTATAAAATCATTTGATGTACAGTAGTTATCTATCTATGGATCTGTTGAAGAAAACAATCTTAGTGGTGATTGATATTTTAGAAATAGTAGCAGATAAATTGGATTCAGCTTTTTATTCTTGCAAAACCCCAAAATGTCTTTGATTGATAGAACTGGCAAGGTGAGACATTGCTATCTAAACCAGAGGTGGTATTCAGCAGGTTCTGACCAATTCTGGAGAACCAGTAGCGTAAAATTTGAGTAGTTTGGAGAACAGGCAGTAACATTCCCAGGAGTGGGGAGGGAATGGAGATTTCACAGTATCCTTCCTCTGGAGTGGGGAGGGAATGGAGATTTTACCTTCCCTTGCCACGTCACCAAGCCATGCCCACCAAGCTACGCCACGCCCACAGAATCGGTAGTAAAAATTTTTGAATCCCACCACTGATCTAAACCTATTCCATTTTATTTGTTTCAAGATGGCATTGATATACAGAAAAGATAAGTTTGCATCATAAAGCAATGTCAGCCATTTTGTGTTTATTGACTTATTTGTGGATGTCACTGGTAAAGTTTCTGGAATGTGTTCTTAAAAGATTTTTGTTTCCTACAACTTCTTATACATTGGATTATTATTTGATACCTTCATCCAACAAATGTCTCTGAACCTACCAAATAATATAGCATCACTTTACAGAGTTGTTCACTGTTATCTTAATTTTCAATCTATCCTTGGACTTTTAACTTTTATTAGACAGCAGTTCTCAAACATTTTGATTTCAGGACATTATTATATTCTTAAAAATGATTGAGGATGCCAAAGAGCTTTGGTATATATGGGTTATATCTAGAGGTGGTATTCAGCAGGTTCTGATCAGTTCTGGAGAACCGGTAGCAGAAATTTTGAATAGTTCGGAGAACTGGCAAATACCACCTCTGACTGGAGATTTTACAGTATCCTTCCCCTGTCACGCCCACCAAGCCACATCCACAGAACCGGTAGTAAAAATTTTTGAATCCCACTACTGGTTATATCTATCAATATTCACTGTATTAGAAATGTAAACACCGAGAGCTTTAAAAGTATTTATTTATTTATTTGACTTTGTAGACCTCCTGCAAAGGTCATGGGGTCCCAGGCCATACTTTGAGCACCACTATATTAGGACAGGCACAAAACAGTATTTTGGAGGATACTGACTATAAGCTATTTTATATTCTGTAATAATAGTGCTAACAATAACAGTAGTAGTAGTAATGTATCTTCAAGATGTATTATATAACTTATATAACTTGCTGAAATTGTGCAACAGTACAGTTGATATTAAGGATATACCATTAATCTAATTTGTTTTTTTTTCTGGATCAAATTATGTATGCATTATTCTAAAAAGTTGGATTTTATAATATTGTATAAAATATTTGAAATTATATTTCTATTGAATATCTCAAAATATGTTGAATTAAATATGTCTAAATGCATAGAGAGACTGCATTGGATGTATATATTAGGCCAAAATTATCTTTCTGCCTTAGGGATAAAATTAATGTAATTAAAATGCATATCCTTAGACTGATATATATCTTAAAAGGGATTCTAATGTTAATTTATTTTAGATATCTTATAAATACATTACCCAGTGAGATTTTTTTTGGTGGCAGGAGAAGGTTTGTCAATTGTCTCTGATTAAACCCAAGTTGCTGAGTGGTTTTGATCTATCAGTTTTTGTACTTTATCATTGGGCTTTGCTTTAATATTAACATTCATTTGGAATGCAGTTGATTGGACTTTATCCCCTCTAGACTCATTTGAAGAGCTAATGTGCAACTTCTTTGAAATCTTGGTAAGTTTTGCAGTCAATTTGCAGAAGCAAAGATTGACTTTCCTAGCCTTGAAAGCTGCTGTTCAGATTTAGTCAATTGAGAAGCAGTTAAATTTGGACCTAGATGCACGTAACAAATAGATATTCTGGAGTAATCCTAAACTGATGATCGGGAAAAATGTTTCATTATAAATCCTGAGCTGAGCAAGAAATTAACACTTTGAATCACTTGATTAGCAATTGCTATTTTAAGGACATTGAGAGAATACATTTTGAATATTATTCATCTAAATCGGGGGTGTCAAACTCCCGTGAGTTTGACACCCCTGATCTAAATTATTGGATGTTGGCAGTTAATACAATTAAAGTCAATAGTAGTTACAAAAATATAGTCTGGCTGTTTTAGTATTCAGAAATAACTGCAATGCTGAGATGTTTATTAGATCTGTATTTGAATTAAAATCAACAATTCAATTTTATATGAAACTAAAAATGGATTGAATATTAAGACTGATTCATTCTTGAAATGTGGACAAAAAGATGGTACCTTTTATTATATGTGGTGGCTATGCCTCGAGTCCAGGAAATATTGGGTTAAAATAAAGAACTGGCTACAAGAGATCACCAAACACCAAACTGAACTCAAACCAGAATTTTTTCTATTAGGAATAATCCCAGGCCAATACCCTAAAAAGATTAAGTATATTATACTCCATTGGCTACCGGTTGCCTTCCGGGTTTCCTTCAAGGTGTTAGTAACAACTTACAAAGCCCTTAATGGCGTGGGTGCAGGGTACTTGCGGGATCGCCTCCTGCCTGCATCACAGTCCAATCGCCCCGTGTGCTCCCATAGGAGGGGCCTTCTGGGAATACCGTCGGTCAGGCATTGTCGGCTGGCGGCTCCCAGAGCTAGGGCCTTTTCTGTGGGAGCGCCCGCCCTGTGGATCTGCGTTTGGCCCCTGATCTCCGCTCCTTTCGTCGAGACTTGAAGACCTGGCTGTTCCAGCAGGCCGGCCTGGATTGACCTGGGGGTGGGTAGTTTTAATTTGTTTGTTTTAGTGATTTTATTGTTTTAACTTTTGGTAATTTGGACTTGTTTTTTATTTGTATTGTTGTATATCTTTTGTATGTTCGCCGCCCTGAGTCCTTTGGGAGTAGGGCGGCATACAAGTCTAAATAAATAAATAAATAAATAAATAAATAATATTCTGACAGCATCCAGAATAGCTTTTGCACAATTATGGAAAGGAGCTAATATCTCCTCAGAGGATCTAATCATACAAAAAATACTGGAATGCACTGAAATGGATAAGCTCACATTGGAAATGAAAGACAAAAAGGATTCCGGTTACTGTGCAATATGGGATCAATGGTATGAGTGGTTAAAAATAGATACAAAGATTAGGAAGAATAGATGATTGTAAATAAAATAAGAGACCTTAAGAGATTATCAGTGTAGATGTGTATATAATAAGGTATATAAGATATGTATTTGTCGATGCCAAAATGCTGTAATGAATATAAATAAGATTTGTATTTGTTTAAAACAGCAATAAAAACAATTTAAAAAAAAGACTGATTCATTCTCTACACACACACACACACACACACACACACACACACTATATATATTCACCCACCCACCCAAGTATCTATCTATCTATCTATCTATCTATCTATCTATCTATCTATCTATCTATCTATGAATGAATGAACTGGAATATCCAATTTTTGGAAAAAATCAGTGGATCCAGATTTTAAGAAGTGTTGAATATACTTTTTATGGCTTGCATGAAATCTCCTAAAACCTTGTTTTGTGTTCACTGGAATTTCCCCTGATGTTTTAAACAGATAAATATCAGATTTTTGGGTTGACATTGTTATAAATTTGAGGGCTCTGTGATTTGAGGGCTCTATATGATTTGGTCATGTACCTTCTTGGTTTTATATCATTAATATGATAATACAATTTTGATTAAAATCACAGTATTTACATACTATTTTATATTACATAATATAATAGTAGTTTGATATCTGATTAAGAACTCTGGCCCTATGGAGCTTAAGGCTTAATTAAGAGAATCATATTGTGTTAATAGAAATAAAACAGCCCTCTAGATCTTGAAAGTACATTTAAGAGATGTGCTGTTTGTCTGATTTTGAAATGACTCTGTCTTTTACAAATAGAAGATGGAACAGAATGTCCATATATAGTCTACATTTAATAATATATAAAGCTAGTTATATATTAATACTATATGGATCTTCTTTTTTCCTTTTAAGTTTTACTTTCTCATATGTGTGTAATTATTGCTGCTGTATCATTTTTATTAAATTTTACTAATAAAACAAACCACAAACTGAAAACAAAACCACAAAACATCTTCTGAATTCCTGGATATAATGAAAAATTATTAATCACTGATGCCTGAGTAACTCTATTCTTCACAGAAGGGTTTGCTTTTCTCAGATTGCTATGTTCTGGTTCCATTTTGTGAATGGAAGTTGCTGTAGAATTCTAATCCTACCATTTCTCTGTGCATGTTTTTCAGTTTACTATAAGTGAGAGAAGGGTTCTCCTAAGGATTCAATACAATTTTCTTCCTATTAAAGAAATAATATCACCAAAAAATAGCAAGCCATGACCTGAAAAACAGAATCTTCGCAGAAAACCATAGTATCTGAGGGCTGATATAAAATATATTATATTTTATATCACTCTGTATGGCATTTGCAGTTACCAGACAGTTTTATTTTTTTTTCTTGATTTTCACCAAAAAGAATAAAACTATTTCATTGCAAATGGAGCAATACCTTGCAATGTTAATTTGAAAGATGATATTCACAGTAAGTAGGAATAAAAAAAACATAAAAATAGTTTGGAATCCAGCCTCTGGCATATTGCCAGTTCCAATGACTTTGGCTTGTCTCTAGAGCTACCTAACTTCAGATTTTCAAGTTGTTGTCAACAGTGATCATAACTTTTGAAATAAGCAATTAATCGTTTCCCACAACGTACAATTTCACTCACACACTTATTGCCATCTCTATGCTACAGCATTTCACCATACCAAAAGTGCTACAGCAACAAGCTTTAATAAGGAAAATGTTGGTGCTCTTTCATGCCACACTGTTCTCTGGAGAGGTTGTTTTCCACTTTTCCATCATTTACTCTCTGAGGTAAGGCTGTCTTGGGCATGCCTAAGCTTGAAATGGCAGTTCACTTGATTCACAGCCATGCACCAGAAGAACAAATGATATACCAGTGCTGATGATTCACAGATAACACAGTCAGAATTCCTGAACTGATGTAGCAAGTCAGATCTCTAAGCCTTTCTCTGCAAATAGCTCAAAATATATTCACTTGGGTTTGCTGCTGTTCAACAGACCTCAGATCAACTCTAGAGCTGCCCATGGCTCTCAGATGAACTATGACAGTTACATCCAGCCAGGGTTCTTCTGAAATTTGGTATGCCCAGTTGAGTCCTTTTTCTGCATGTATAAATGAAAAACAGGCTTGTTCGTGCAGCTGTCTTCCAACAGCAATAGAAATATGTCTGTTATTGCAGTTCAAAAAAGCTTTTTTAAAAATGCTTTTATATTTCTCCATCTGTATCTTCTTTGTATGTGTGTGGATGTATAGACTTTCAACAGGCACAGTTGGTTCAAAGAATCTTCCCAGAATCTGAGTACCGTAATCAATTTTTCAGAAAAATGGCTATCAAAAGAAAAAAAACACTTCTGGAGAAAATGGGAGACATATATTAAAAAACATCCACACCCACCCACAAAAGTATATTGTCAGTGGCTGGTTTTACATGTTGGGCTAAGCTATAATGAGACTTCTTAAAATTTTTGGCTTAGCTTCATATATATAATTCAACTAACGGTGCTCAGTGGCTCCCACATAATTTCCTACCTGATTTGCATGATGGGGTGACCACAGGGAAGGTAATAAAAATCAAGATAGTAGCCACAACCATGCAATGCATGTAAAAAAAAGTGGAGATTAAACCATGGTTCAACAGAAATGAGTGAAGTTTTCAGGCCTAATAGCCTGAAGCAATTAAATTTCTTGAAGCCTTTCCTGAGAGGATGAATTTCAAGCATGCCAGAGCAGAAGAAGTCCAAGTGAAAGAGAACAAAGAAGCTAAGGAACCAAAATATGAATTACTGTGACATCTCTAATAATTATTTATTTAATTTAAATTATTTACATGACT
Organism: Naja naja; assembly: GCA_009733165.1. Lineage (NCBI taxonomy): Eukaryota > Metazoa > Chordata > Lepidosauria > Squamata > Elapidae > Naja > Naja naja. The sequence continues at coordinate 9,870,298 of CM019152.1, forward strand.
GCCCATTTTTCAGTAGTGACTCAGAGTGGTGTATCAGATTAAAGCAATAATTTAACAATCATCCCAACTAAAAAAAATATAATCAAGCAGCAGAACTTGCCTAACTTGGCTTCAATGCTTGGAGGAACAGTCAGGTCTTCCATGTCTTATAGAAGATCGGGGCCATCTGATTTCTGGAAGGATGTGTTCCATAGGACAGGCACTGCCACAGAGAAGACATGATCCCTGACGCCAACCACATCACATTGGCTGATGGAAGTGACCTAGAGCATTCCCTCCCTGCTAGATCTATTAGATCAAGCAGAAACATTGACAGAGAGGTGGCCCTAAACCATGTATGACTTTATGGGGTGATAAGCAGAATTTTGAGTTGTATCGAAATGCCCACCAGAAAAGGGTGAACGATTATGTTTCTATATCTTATCTTAATAAAATGCAGGTAGTCCTCATATAGCGACAATTGGAACCAGCAGCTCCCAGTCCTAAGCACATTAGGCAAACAGCTGGTCCTAGTGCATTCTTGTTGATGTGTATTCCCCCTTGCGGGCCTGCTTACTCTCTTATAATCTCTTCCTCTCCAATTTCTTGGCTCTGGGAGGGTGAAGGGAAAAAAAGAAAAACATCAGGCACAAGTCTACGTATCAACAGAGAGAAGAGACTGGAGGAGAAGCAAACATATCTACAGCAGTTAGGTAGCTTACAGGAGTTTATTTCTTAGTCTAGACTGCCTTTTAAGGTTGTGATATCAGTGTAATAAGAAATTAATATAACTATGTATTAAATGCCCAAAACTGACTGAATTGCTGGACCAGCTGCTCTTCCTAATGCTCTTTAAAGATGGCCCCATATAGAAGCATGTTCGAAAAATCCAAGCAGGAAGCGACAAACTTTTGGAAAGACATCTCTCTCCTCTAGACATGGCTACCACTTACTTTTTGAACAAGAGCCAGACATTCAGGACCTCCAAACTGCGGACCAACTCAAACTGAGGAACTGTGCCTCTAGGCAAAATGAAATGGGAAAATCCCCAGATGTGTGGGCTTTAAAACCAACAGGCACCAGATCTTGTGTCAGGTGTGAACAACCAGGGTGACACCTGAAGAGTTCAATTTACTGTTTTATTGCTCAAACTTATACCTAGGAATATTCTCAGACTAATGATTTACACCTGGGTAAAACTAGTTAAGGTTCAATGGGATTCAAGGGGGGGGTGGACTTTGCCCTCTTATAACTATCTAGATTCTAAACTAAGTCCCCTCTTGGTTTCTCCCCATGGCTCTGCTAGTCTCTCTACAACATCTTGCTAGGAGTGAGCCAAAGCCTGTCTTCTTCCATTCAAGCTCCAACAACCTGCAGGCACTGGAAAAAAACCCTTGGCAGTATCATATGGTTGGCCCAAGGCAGAGATGTACAATTGGGTATCATCAGGGTATCTATACTGCATCCTGTCTTGATGAATGATCTCACTTAGTAGCTACATGTAGATATTAAACAGAAGCAGGAAGAGTAGAGACCTGAAGCACAAAGCAGGGGCTTGATGCTCAATCTCCCCTCCCCATCACCTACTGGAACTAGCCCCAGAGAAAAAAATAACTATTTCAATACCACATCTCATACTTTCAATCTCCTGATACCATGACTGATGGCACTGAAGCTGCTGAGACATCAAGAAGGGACAGGATAGATATACTCTCATTTCAAGCCTGCCAAAAGTCATCAGTAAAGATGATCAGTGCCATCTTAGTGCTATGACAGCCACTGATGGCATCCAATTATTTAAAGTACTAATGAATGTATTCTTACTGCTGATAGAGGAATGAGAGTTGTAATTAAAATATGATCCATTGTAGATGAACAATTGAATAATATACATTAAAGCAAAACATGCTAATTTCATATATGCCCTGTGCTAGGGGTGTCAAACTCAATTTAATTGAGGACCGCATCAGGGTTGTGTTTGACTTCAGGGCCCTGGAGTGGGCATGGCTGGAATGGGCATGGCCAGCTCGACGTCACTCGTGTTGGGGTGCCTGTGGTGGCCCGAGCGCTCTGCCAGCAAAAACAGGTTCCTGAGCTCCGTTTCCAGCTGCAACAACAGGTTCCTGAGCTCCGTTTTCAGCTGCAACAGCCTCCTGCAACCGTCTGCCAGCAAAAACAGAGCGCAGGAGGGCTGCCCATCTGTTTATGGAAGCGAATTCTCTAGATGTGGAACACCATAAACCATTTATTATTCTGGATAACTATCTTTTGGAAGTATACCGTTCTTGGGAGTACTTGAAATTACAGTTCCAGAAGAAAAGTTCAAGAATAGACTACAGTCTTTTGCACATCTGTAGTAGAAATAGTTTCATGGAAAAAGGCAAATTCCTTATTGGAGGATTTCAGGAAATGAATCACTTAATAGAATTGATTCTAACTGCAACCACACTTTAAATACAGTGGAGTTCTGATTACTGCACATCAAAAAGGAAGAGAAATTACCAAAGGTGCAAAAGAGAGATATTCAAATGTCAACCTCAAGAGAATTTAGTGAAAACCTATTAGTAATATTTGTTGTATTATGACATATAGCATTTGGGGATGAAGACCTTGCTATCCCCAGGTTTGAAAAACCAAAGACCACTAGCTACTAATGTGCTTACTGCCATGGATAAACTACAGCTGTTCCAGCCTGTTTTTCTATTCGTAAAGCCAGAGTTTAACTGTAGGGGGTGTCCTTGATAAAAAGATGTTTTTGAGACAACTTGCCTGACAAAGAATTCTGGAGAACTCAAAAGCTTGTTTTTTTTTTTTGAATTGGGGTGGGGGGAGGAAATCATTTGGGGCCTGAACAAAAATATCACTCTACAAGGGTTTTGGGATTACTATAGTCCCTGTTTTATATCTCACTTTATCGATTGCTTCTGATTAAATTGTCAGAGAGGTAGCTGTGTTAGTACTTTGCAGCATGAACAAGGGAAAAAGACAGTACTAGACAAACTAGGCTATTGCAGACACGTTTTAGAACTTGTTCATTTTATCAGTTGCACTTGCAGGACCATCTTCCATACATCTCATTAGGTGACAATCTTAGGCAACAATACATTTTGTAGGCTCAAAAGTGTTGCAAGTTTCTTGCTTTTGCTTCGTAAATTAACTTCAATCTTCTGCTATAAAATGTGAGGCGTTGAGGGGCGTAGCCTGCTGTCAAGATGGCCACATTTTGATATAATCAAACAAAAAGAGGATATCTAGATGGGTAGTGAAGTTACAAGATGTTTGCAGAATCTCTTAGTTTAGAGAAAAGTTGGTTGCAATTTCATGTCAGTTGTGCTACAAGTAAGCTGCCATCTCTCGAATTAATAGCACCCGTCCATCTGTGCAACACACCCATCAATCAGTCAATCGGAATAGAGCTGGAAGGGACCTTGGAGATCTTCTAGCCCAACCCCTGCTCAAGCAAGAGACCTTACACCATTTCAGACAAGTGACTGTCCCAGTCTCTTCTCAAAAACCTCCAGGGATAAAACACCCACAACTTCTGAGAGGAAGCTGTTCCACTGGTTAACTGTCCTCACTGTTAGGAAGTTTCTCTTCAATTCCAGGTTGTTCCTCGCCTTGATTATTTTCAATCTATTGTTTCTTGTCCTGCCCTCGGGTGTTTGAGGAAGTAAGTTGTCCCCCTCCTCTTTGTGGCAACCTCCCAAAGAGGAGGGGATATCCACAAGACCAATACCCACGAGTTACAGTTTGCGCTCCAGCGACGTTTTCCTCTACTTGAAAAAAAAAAACGGGATAAAACCCTGTCCTTCTTTTGCAAATAGCCAATCGCTAAAAAAATCCACTTCGGGGCGCGCATAATTTAATCCTAAATCTTTCTTTCTGATTGGCCCATTCGCTCCTGGATTGGCTCAGGAGGGAAAAGCACTACTTTTGTTTCAGGTAGGTTCTTTCCCCGCTCTCGCGCCGCCTCCCTCGGCTCGGCAAAAGGCCCGAAGGCTTAAACAAAACCCCTTCCCCCCCCCCCCCACCGCCCTGACTGGCTTTCCGCGTGCGGCTCCTATTGTCACGCCGCATTCTAACTCCAAAGGCCCCGCTGTTCATCGCCGGCTTGGCTCATTGGGCTGCGTCGGTTGGATTGGCCGGCCGCGCGACCAATAGCCCTACGGTTTCCAAGGAGTCCTCTCGCCCCGCCCTTCGCAGCGCTTGCCGTAACAATATGGCAGCAGTTGCTATTGGCAGAATGGCATCGTGAGAACCGCGGCGGCGGCGGCGGCGGCTGCTCTGCAGTTGGAGAAAAGCCACCGTGGTGCCTGCCCTTCTCGAAGATCTCTGGTTGCTGCGGCAGCCCTGTAGGCTGCAGCGTCCGATCGGTGCCTCTTTGGCGGGCAATAAAGCAATGCTTGGTAGGTACATCGCTATGCAGTTGACTGGCTTGACTGGCCGAATGAGTGAATGAATGAATGAATGAATGGATGGATGGATGGATGGATGGATGGATGGATGGATGGATGGATGGATAGATGGATGAGTGGATGAATGGATGGATGGAAGCTCCGGGAAGAGAGAGGGAAGGAGACGCAGAGAGAGCACCCCGATTCCTCTCCCTTTCCCCACTTCCCTTGCGAGTAGGCTTGCGCCGTGCATTGTACGCATTTCTCAACCGAGCGGAAAGGAGATCGCTCCTGAGGAGTGCGTGGCCGAGGGAACGTGCTGGGTGATCCGGAAAAGAGAAAGGATCGTGTGCGAGCGGGAGGTATGCCTCCGTGCTTCAGTGTAAGCCTTCCGCGCTCTCAGATCGCAGCCTACATACAGCCTTGCCGGCCAGGGGGGGTAGTATTAACAAGCGGGATAAAAGGTCGGCATAACCTCCGCTGCCGGGCTGAAGCGCGATGTGGCCGCCGCTCGGCACAACTGCCAGAAAAAAACAAAATATTCGCATAATAGTGGCGGTGTGGGGGGGGGGTCTGGGGAAGGGAGCCCGAAGTGGGAGAAAATCGTTCTTTCGGAAGGGCATAATCGCACAGATGGTTCCGAAAGGAGCCTTAGTTGTAAGCGCCTTCCCCGCCGTCTTATTTGCACTTCAAATGCTTGGAGATCAAAGCCAAGAAACTACTCGGTGGAGGTAGCCGATGCTATATAACCTGGGACATTCCTGTGAATAAATCCCATTGAACTCGGTGGGTCTATTTCTTTGTAGATGGGTAAGACCACACGCTTAGGATTGCCTCATTGGTTTGCTTATATGTGGTGCTTTCTGGGTTTTGGGGGCAGGAGGCTCTTAAAACAATTTCAGTATTGAATTTGTCACAGCAATTTGGGATACCTGTACTTACCTGTACAGGGGGTTGGACTATAAGATCTCCAAGATCCCTTCCAGCTCTATTCTGATTGATTGATTGCTGTTGAAGTCTCCTATCTGCTTTGAAAGGAAGGGAGTGGGTTAGTTAAGTCAGAAACCTCCTCTTTGGGCATGTATTAGTGGATGGATTGTGGATCTTGTTGCTCTCCTCTAAGAAATGTGGATATGTCAAACTGCTGACCATTTCTGTTTATGTTGGCAAATTCTGGAGGTTTCTTTCCTAATAAATTATGTACCTGTGCATGTGATTGTCTTCGATGGTCAGTTTAGACAACAGTAGGATTCCCTGGGATGCTCTGTGGAAATTCACCTTACTGTATGAAATGAGTTACATCTCATTTTTGGAATCATAAATATTACTGACCTACCTACCTCACAACTCATGTTTCTTTTACAAAACCTATTGCTGTGGGTTTTTTTTTTGCTTCAGTTCTATAACACTATATCAATGAATCCATTTTATAAATAGCTCTAGATGAATGTCATGGGCAGTAATAAGATTTAAAAATTAGCATAAACTGGCCTCTATCTCACTTGAAAGATACTTTTTAACACAAAAGCACAGAGATAATACTACATGCTTTTGTAGATGCCAAGCCACTTTATATGTTCTTAATATATTGTTTAAAAAGGAGTTGTACCGTCTGCAGAAGTATATTTTCACTTTTGCTGCTTAGTATATTCTGTGTTGTCCAGCCTATTTTCAGATGAAGTTTCCAGTGTTTAAGGATCATATTAGTTGCAGATGGTCTGGTGCCTAGCTATGGATATGGATATTGGGTGAGGGGAGAGGGTAGGGAAACAAAGAGCAGGAAATATATCCATTGCCACCATCTTCCCTTTCCCTGTTGCACATCATGCTAACCTTTTACGGTAATCATAGTTTGTTGAAAAAGCCATTATTGTTTGGGTTCACAGAGTAACAAGATTTACAGACAATAGTAGCTAAGTTAATATGTACAACCCAAGATTGTGGACATCATACTATAGTTTAGAGGAGTGTCTGAATTGAATAAAAAAATATTGTCTAGTGTTGCAAATTCTCACAATGTATAATCAGGCCATTTTAATATTTATGTTCTATAAATCTGTGTTTGCAGAATAATGTAAAAGGCTAATCTTTCAGACTTAGTTGAGATGCAGGAATGGCATCAGAATCTATACACTACTAAAACTCTAGTTACCTTTAATTGGGGAAAATTGTGCATAATATGGTAACAATTTTGAAGCAAATGGACTAACTTACAGAATGTGTCCCAAATTTGGAACCCATGACTCCTATGGAATTGAAATTTGGCAAATTTCATAAAACATTTTACGACAAAACCAGATACTGTTAAAATGCTATGACATAATACAAAATGTCATAAAACATTTCCTGTGGTCAGCTCCTGATGTTTGTGCTACTTTCAAAGCAGATACATCTCTGAAACATCTCCCTGACTTTTAAAGAACTTTTCCATTATATTAGAAGCTCTACCATTGTTGAAAGCCACTGAGGAACCTGGTAAGGAAATATCTCTGAAACAATGACCCAATGGGTCAAGAGTTATCTAGTGTTTTTTTAAGTCTAATTGCCTCAGCTGCCAAATAATATAAAAAATTGATGTGTTTGATATTTTCACTGCATGATATTGCTACCCATTTCTACTATAAAAAGTCTCTAGATAAAGTCTAGTTGCCTCAGTTGCTAAATAATATACAAATTACTATTTTTGGTATTTCTATTGCATGACTTTGTTACCTATTAAAAGTCTTTAGATAAAGGGCAACTTAGATGAATGAGTTTTGGATTATCGTTATACTGGAGCATGGTTTTACAGTATTCAAAAAAGAGAAACTCTCTTGACAGAGTATCAGGTTAGAAGTTCACGGCTTCTTGTGTTCCACTTTATCTAAGTCCCAAAGCTGACTAACGTCTGTTATCAGTATAACAATATGGGGTAAGAGATAGCCTATTATGCAGGGAACAAGTATTGTTTATGAACAGTATGTAATATTTAGCATAAAGCAGCCAATGTGGGCTCTCTTTCCAGAAAATTTTAGATGAACAAGACAGCTTTCCCCTTATGTAACATCTAAGACTGAATTGTCAGTTGGTATTTATTTATCAGACATTGTCAGATCCAGTGAAGCCTATTTGTGGAAGTAGACCTTTAGTGTCTCTTGAATTTGGCTGGTGCAGAGACATTTGCAGGATAGAAAAGTGGGGGAAATATGAGACATGGGTCAGGTGTCATGATGCAAGTGCTTGGTTGGGTCCTTTATACAATGATATTATGATGTATGTTTTGACATCAATGTAGTTGGTTATGGATATTGCTGGCTTGGCTCAGACTGGGCTAAATGGTAAAAGGTTTCACTTATCCTGGTATGTAAACTCAGGTACTTCTGTTTGTAATCAATGTTTTATGACTTCCCTTAAAATATGTGAACTATTATATTTTTCAATGTCAAGAACTTCCACACCCTTTTGTAAGAGTTTAGATATCAGAAACAGTTGCATGATGACCTGAATGACTATTATTAAGTGTTGTACCTTATGATTCTTGATGAATGTATCTTTTATGTACGCTGAGAGCATATGCACCAAGACAAATTCCTTGTGTGTCCAATCACACTTGGCCAATAAAGAATTCTATTCTATTCTATTCTGAAGTAAAAGGTTTGGTGAATGGTACCATTTTACATTCCTGTTACAGATTAACCAATTTTTGCAGTTTGTCAAGCCTGAGCTCAAAATTTTGAATATATCAGATGGAAATTTTAATCCAAAGTTTCTCATGAGCTATGTGCTCTTGTTTTCATAGTTCCAAAAATCATAACTATTTTGGATTCAGTCAACATAAAAAGTTACATTGCTTAATTAAAGCTCTGTGCAAGACAGGACTTAAGAGTAAAATGATAGCACCCACTCATTAACCAGCTTTTTAGTGTTGTGCTAACATATCACAATTGATAACATTAAAGTTCAGTTTGTATTTCTGCACAAACCATTAATGAATGTTTTTGTTGTTATTTTAAGCATAGAGAACTAAAAAAATCCTGCTTTCTCCCCTTTACGAAAGTATGATACGGTACATAAGAATGAAAATGACAATTCTCCTACAAAAGAGTTCTTTGCATTAGCATTTTGAGAAGGGATTTCTTTTGTGCTAACACTCTTTTGTGTTTTAGAGTAAAACAGAATACAGAACTTTGGATCCTGGCTTAAATTTTTCAAATGGAAAATACTGACTTGGATTTTTAATATTAAATAAATGCTAACTTATCTAAAGACTGTACAGTGTACTATGCCAAATTCACACATTTTTGAATATTCTGTAATTTCTGTATTCTAAGTTGGCATGGTTAAAAATAATATTATGATTTATAAGGGCATTTGACATTGTTGACATATAAGTGTTTACTTTTTATATCATAAATCAGCCAGGCATTAAGTGTTTCAGCAGGGGGCACTTGTTGCTTTAAAGTTATTTTGTGTGTATAAGCTATATTTAGTTCATGATTAGATAATTTCTTCTTGTGTGGACACAAATGGATTAGCTTCTATACCATGGGTAATAGGTTGGACTGGAAGATATTTGAAGCCCCCTTCCATCCCTTTGATTTTAAGAAACCTCGGCACCAAAATATGGAAAATGATTCAAAAAAGTAAATGAAATTTTCTGACTTATTTATTGTAAGAGGTTGGAGAAATTAGCCTCTAGATTTTGAACTTAGAAAATCCTTGCATTAATACTTCTGTGAAGGCTTCCCCTTCAAAGTTACTGTGTTTCTGTTAAACCTTCTGTTAGAAAATTGAGCTAGAAAGATTGACAAGTACACCCCTTCACTTATTTTAAACACATCGTTTTATTTAATGTATCTATTAACAAAATTCACATACTGTACTGTGCTGAACCATAGTTGTTTAATCATTATTTGTTTAATAAAACACAATTGGTTGTGTCTGCACAACACACTTAGCAATTCGCCACTGATGGACAATGTGGAGCTCCACGCTTTATATTTATTTATTTATTTATTATTTGAACTTATATGCCGCCCCATCTCTGAAGACTCGGGGCGGCTTACAACTAAAAACAAGGAACAATAAATACATTAAAAAACAATTAGATTAAATTATAAGTCCAAACATTTATAAAATAATTAAAAACAACCCTCCCCAAAGGGTCACAGCCCGCGGGTTGGTCAAATAACCAGGTCTTCAACTCGCGGCGAAAGGTGCGGAGGTCAGGGGCCATATGGTGATCAAACTTATATGGTGATCAAACTTCCTGACCACATAGTTGTGGAGATTTTTTTGAGAGAAATTTAGCATATTCAAGATAGGGAACCTTCCATTTATTGCTTAGCTACAATTCACAGCAAGTGAATGAAGCTCAACAACATCTGGAGGCCACATTCCCAACCTTCCTTCAGCAGCATCCAAAAAGCTCAGTCCAAAACAGTAAGCAGGGACAGCTACTTCTTAGTCCACAAAAACTTGGTAAGGGTAAAGGTTAACTTCTTATTAAGAACCTTTAAAAATTGAGAATGGAAATGTTGATATTCTCTGGAATAAAAACAACCCTCTTGCTATCGAGAAGTATTTGTGGATGCTTGCTACTCACCAGAGATTGAGTGGTGCTTGTTACAAACCATTGTTTTTGACATGTACACTCAAAGGTTACTGGTTTTTTTTCCCTTCTTCCAAAACCTGGTTAAGAATCTGATTACCCCCTCCTTCTCTCCCCTTCCATAATTTGCAATTGCTGCCTACGACTTTAATCAGTTGGAGCCTAAGATGCTTTTTAAAACTACAATATGTGTGTCTGTGCACACACTAGGTACAGATGACTTTGAAGATATGCCTAAATTACTGTAAGTTACATGATAATGAAGAATACGTTTTGAATTTTAGTTAAGAATTACTGCCACTTGTGCAACATTTCTTAATTTGCTTTAAAGCTGCATCAGTGGAAGTGATACTGACGAGTGTAGCTACCTCGACAGAATGACTAAAGTTTAGTAACAGAAGTCAAAGTTCTTGTCTCCATAGCAACTGTTGCTGGAGCCTCTTTAGATGCGGATAACATTTTGCTTCTTAAAAAAGGCTTAGCTTTTCATGCTTTATCACGTCAGCTCCTCCTCCCTGACCAAATCTTGCTGTCATTCCTCCTACTCCTCTCCTTTCTTCTGTCTTCTTCATCCTTGAGAACCCCCTGCTGCGTTTTGTGCTGCCTCCTACTTCCAACAGCATCACTACTTACATAACAATTGTCTGTTGTCTTCTGTGGGCTTTATTTTGCAACTGTATGTTTCCAGCAGAGTCTACAAATAACATGCCATGATACTTTATAGATAGGATCTTAGCTACAGATGAACTAAGACATTTTTCTTCTTGATTGAATAGAATCACATTTATGCTGTTGAGAATGTACCCCTTTCTCTTATGAAGGGCTATTTGTTTTTTTGTGTGTGATTATACAGTATATTCAAACTTAATTTGACAAGCATAAATTCTAGAATAGATATTTTTGCCTCAAGAGCAAACTTGAAATTCTAGCAAAACTGCTCTCCCAAGATGAGCCTCGAGGGATCTCCATGATACTATAACTAGGCCATCGTATCTACTGATGAATATAGATTTATTCCCAGGTAAATAATTCTTAATAATATATTCATGTAAAACTGTACTGCAAAATATATTTTCTGACTGACAGTTCTCAAATTCAACAGCAAATTAATTCCAGTTTGAATGTTTGGAATGATGTGATAGAATTTTCTCAGTACAGTCTGAAGAGGTAAAATCCCATAAGAAGATGTTGGTCAGTCAAAGATGTGATAACTTTTAAAAAGCCCTCATGTGTAGCAGAGGAAAGATTTCCTAATCTGTATTTAGCATCTAGGTCTTTGATAATAGTGCCCTACAGAGCCCTACTTAGGTGCAGTGAGGTACATTGAAGTAAGTGTAATATTGAAATATTTTTTCTTGAGTTTTTTCAGCTTCAGCTATCTCTCTTAGTTGAATCATTTCCACACTTTTGATAATGAAAATGCTAGATTAGAGATGTTGCTGTACATATTTTCCTGAGAGTAAGTCACATTTAATTCAGAGGACTTATTTCTGAGATTTATATTTTTAAACGTTCCTGTCATTAATGTGTTCACGATGATGTTTTAAAATTAGTTATTAAGATAAAAGAACACACTTAAACTGCAATAGATTCTATAACATGTAATTTTTTTAGGCAGACTAAATTTGTTATCATAATAGTTCACAATATTATCATTTTTCCCTCCCCTTTTAAAATGAAATATTTTGCCTCAATTTAGTATCTTCCAAATATATTGCACTTCAACTGCCAAAATTACTCAGCCACCATCTTGATGGAGAAGTATGGGGACTGGTCCAACACAGCTGGTAATATCAGACTGATATTAACAATTCAGCAGCACATACTTATGTAATTATGTCTCCAAAATATTGAGAAATTACAATACATAATCATTAAAATAAATTTCAAGTATAGCTTCAAATGTACTATTTTTAAGTAATCATTCTACTTGATTTTTTTCCCCTTATCAATATCTCCATTCATTTTTCTTGTGGTAATTAGGTATATAAATAGGCTGTTTGTGTGAATCTATTCTTCTGGCTCTGGATTTTAATCACAATGGATATATTATGGGTAGCATCTTTAATGACATTGCTTAAAAATGTATGAGATTCGTAAATGGTTCTTATAATCATTACAGTTACTTAGAACTATCACTAGAACCGAATAGGCTACATAACTTTGATTTCAGTAGGGAGAGGTAATGTCATACATTTTCAAACATGTTTTTTTAAAAAAAACATTGCTCACAGGAAAGAATCTTTCTTACTTCATTAGCTATGTATGTCTTTACTGGATATTCAAGATTAGTGCAGTTATCAGCGATTCTGTAAAGCCTGAAGGCTGCTTAAGATCATAGGCAGAATTCCTTAAAAGTGTAAGCTTTGATGGGAAAGTATTACTGTACATTATCAATCAGGGGATCTGAATATATGCTTTTCTTTTCCTGTTTGTAGGTTTCAACTCAATCTGTCCTTCATTTGCATGTCTTGTCCACAGATCCTTATCATAACTGGCTAAAGCATTGTCAAGCAGAGGAAAAAAACATCCTTCACATAGGAAAAATGTTTATTCCCACCTCCCCCAGATATGGGTAGCCAGCAAAAGCATTAATAGAGATGCACATAGACGATATACTTCAGTGTTTCCAATGGGGTAGCTTAATGGTAAATGAAATCTAAGCAACTTGATGCCTCAAAGGCTATTTTTAATGCAAGTATGACCTCATGATACTTTGGAGAAAATGCCATCAAGAAAATGTATTACCTGAAAAAAAACACTAAAATCTGTGGAGTAGAACTTGGCAGATGAATGAACTTTAATTGCCAGGAAGTATCTCCCATGTATTATCCAGGATTTTAAATGCTGCTCTTAATGTCTTTCAGCAGGCACTTTGAGATACGTAACTATGAGGAGATATTGGAAACCTCGTAAGCCAGTTAGAGTAATGGAACAGAGTATTTGCATTGCAGTATTAATACGTTGAAAGCTCATTTAATTTATTAAATATCAGTAAAATAATGCTTTTTGTAATGTCCAAAAGTCATTGCCTTAATTACTCTGAGAAAATCTAGAACCACCACACATATGGATTTAAGAAATGGCAAAAAATGTAACAGATAAGAGAAGGCGGTAATAACCTTGTTTCCTTTTATAGTAAAGAGGTAACTTCTCTCAATCAGGCACTTCTAATGTTTTGAGACTCCATTTCCCAGAAGCCTTAGCGATCTCAAGCATATTTTTCCTTACAAATCGTATGAAACAATAACGAATATTTTGGGGCTGCCAGCAAATAACCTTGATTTTTGTACCATGTCTGCCACAAAACATAACAGTAAGCCAAGAAGAGATTGCAGGAAAATGTGTCACATGAGTTATTTGCTGAAAGCACAATCCTATCTTACCATGCAAGTTTCTCAGCAAGCAAGCAAGTAATGCACTGGCCCTCTGTGGAGGTTGCTGGACACCCCTGACAGAGGGAAGGATATTGTTCTTTCTTTTTTTGGAGATATATGATTCAGAAGTGTTGTAATGATTATCTTTGTGTGTGTGTACACACACACACACACACACACACACACACACACACACATCTGTACAAGAGTTTTTGTTAGGCTGATTAATAGAGACAGGTTTCCTTTTTATGAATCCCTCTCTTTTTACTAGGGCTATAAAATCTATCAAGCCAGCAGCAGAATAATGGCTTAGGGTTGAAATGGAGCTGATTTTCTGCTTTATCATGGAAACCAGACGTAGGAATAAGATGCTTACTACAGATTATTCTAACCTTCTAGTTTAGTCCTAAAGGCTGGAGGGAATGGGAAAGAATCTTTGTTGATATTAGTACAGAATTGGGATTCAAACTCGTGATGATACATTGCAAATGGTTGTATAATCAATATCTGACATAGAAATGTTTTTAATCGTGGAATTAGAAAACTTCAATTAGGCCACTGAATCCACCTTTGTGCCTAATGTAAGAATCCAAATAAAACCTGCTGTGATAAATGATTGAAGATGTCCTAATCAACACACCAACATTCCAAGATACATGAATACTTAGACATATTTAAACATTTTGTGTTTTATATTGTTTTACTGTCATCATGTTACTTTGCTCATAAAATTTGTCATTGAGGGACTGTAAAATCTCTGGTAGTTTCACATTATTTTCTTATTAAAATTTTGACATAGATACAGACACAGAACTTTCCATTTTTTGCGGGCATCATTCATTTTGACACAACTGGTGCCTCACTAACTGTGGTATAGCTTCAACTGAAGAATGGCACATTCTTTTAATCTGCGATGGTCATCCTTTTTCACCCAGGATGCAGCTTTGGGAGAGATACATGGGAGTGGTAAACAAGAAAGGGGATACTTGCCTAATCAGCCAGATCAGCTGAATCAACGTTGGCTGATGATGTGACATCCAGATGGCTCTCTACTAACTGTTTGCTTAGTAAACTTTCGAGATTGTACCAACTTTCCAGTTGCACAGTGACTCCCCTGCTTGATCTATTCAGTCACCTTGGGTTTGGCTGGTGTTTAATATGCTTGGGCTAATTGAGATTTCAACCTAAAATCCCAGGGAGAGAATTCTGATGTGGCTCCTACTTATGGCCACTAAGACAACCATAAGTTTGTTACAGTTAATTTCATGCCTGACACATAGTGGATGAGAGGGATAAATAAGTTTTGGTGTATGTCTTGGAGCAGCTGAGATGATACATACAGAATATCTATATACTACTAAAACTTTTGTATCTGTAATATTTAACCGGGCAAACTGTGCACTATGGGGCAAAACTTTTTCAACTAAGATGCCTCAGGTGGGTTTACTTACAGAATGCATCCACTGTTGAAACCATTGGGAAATCTGATAAGGAATTACCTTTTGCCTAGCAAATTAGCAGGCATTTTTGTTGGTCACCCAAGGAGGAGGTAGAGGTGGAGGTGGAGGCCTCCCCAGGGCTCTCCTGACGGTTTGAGGGAGGGGAAATGGCACAAGCCTATATTATATTTGAAAAGAATGACCCAATGGGTCACACACAGTGGTGGGATTCAATTTTTTTTACTACCAGTTCTGTGGGCATGGCTTGGTGGGCGTGGCAGGGGAAGGATACTGTAAAATCTCCAGTCAGAGGTGGAATTTGCCGGTTCTCCGAACCGCTCAAAATTTCCGCTACTGGTTCTCCACAACTGGTCAGAACCTGCTGAATACCACCTCTATTATTAGGTGTTGTACCTTATGATTCTTGACTCTTGACAAATGTATCTTTTCTTTTATGTACACCGAGTGCACCAAGACAAATTCCTTGTGTGTCCAATCACACTTGGCCAATAAAGTATTCTATTCTATTCTATTCTATTCTATTCTATTCTATTCTATTCTATTCTATTCCATTCCATTCCATTCCATTCCATTCTATTCTATTCTAAATGGTGTCTTCTGTCTAAATGGTGTCTTCTCTGGGAGCTCCAAGAAATGAAGCAGATATTTGGAGTAATGCTGATGAAAAATGGGCAGCAAATCTGGATATGGATAAAAGCCCAAATTTGAGCCTGTACTATAGCATAATGACAATAAAGTAGAATTACTTTTCTGCCCTTATTTCCCCTGAAGAGTACTGTACGGTGTTCTTTTTTAAAGTTACCCAGACTATTTTTAGGAAGGCTGCTGTGAGAGGTTAACAGAGCAGTTTGCAGATAAAATCCCCCTTGTATTCACTCAGAATTGAAAGCTGACTGGATAGAATCCAGAGAGGTTTGGGTAATATTTGACCGTGTTATTTGTGAATAGTTTAACATGTTGATCCTGAGGAAGTGGACAGATTCCTTGAAGAATTGAATTTTATTACCTGCCCCACCCTGATAATACGGTAGCCAACGAGAGAATGAGAGGCTGGCTTGGGGTACTGTGCCTCATTGTGGTGGTGGTGAGGGTTAAGTGTGGACCTCCTTAAGGAGGGAATTGTACACCTTCTCTTTAAGGAGATGACCTTGGATCTAGCTATATTAGACAACTCATGCCTAATCTCCAACTTTCCTTTTTGGGGGGAAATGATAGAAGGTAATGAATGACAGCTACAAAAGGCTGTGCATAAAGTGGATCATCTTGATCCTTTTCAATCATAATTCAGGTCAAGAAAAGTGACAGAAACTGTACTGCTCAGCAACCTGGGGTAACATCTACATAATGGAAGTGTAATCTTATTAATTCTGCTGAATTTTTAGGTGACCTAGTACATCATAACTATATCATTTTCAACAGGGCATCCTTTTGGATGTCATGCAAGGATTGGATGTCATGTAACATCCTTTTGTTTGCAAGGATTGGGGGTGCTGTTTCACGGTGGCCCCATTCTTTGTTAGGTTGATAATTCTAATGGATGGACAGGTAACAGGAGATATTGATCTCCAGGGTATTTCAGCATGTAATTTGGAAATCTTTTGGAGTTTCTGTTTCTAACGGGAAAGCAGGTAGATGGTAGAATGAGGAACAAATGTATCTGAGATGTATGTCAATACTATCAGTTTGGATTGCTTTATTTAGTTTTATGATAGATTGGTTATGTTAGAAATGTCAAGTTATGACATGGTGATTTCTAACTTTTATAGGTCTTTTTTGTATTTTTTGCTGTTGTTGGTGTAAGCTGCTAGGAATTGGAGGGTTTGAAGTATAAACACATTTGAAATAGTTTAATTGTATTTTTAATATTTGTATTCTTGTTTTTTATTGTAAGCCACCCTGAGTCCCTCAGGAGAGAGGGCGGCCTATAAGTCCAATAAAATAAATAAATAAATAAATTAATTAATTAATTACATCCTGACTTGACTACTGCAATGCTCTCTACTTAGGACTGCCCTTGCATACCATCTGGAGGTTTCAGCTGGTGCAGAATGTGGCTGTGCGAGTTGTGATGGGAGTTTCCTGGTACTCCCATGTTACACCCCTCCTGCGCGAGTTGCATTGGTTGCCGGTTGCCCTCCGGGTGAGATTCAAGGTGTTGGCATTAACATTCAAAGTCCTTCACGACTTTGGTCTGGGGTATTTGTGGGAGCGTCTCCTGCCAATATCGAATACCGATTGCCCTGTGCGCACGCACAGATGGGGACTCCTCAGGGTGCCATCCGCGAGACAGTGTCGGCTGGCGGCGCCTCGGGGAAGGGCCTACTCTGTTGCAGCTCCCACCTTGTGGAACCAACTACCTCTAGAGCTCCGTTTGGCTCCTGATCTCCGCTCTTTCCGTCGTGATTTGAAAACCTGGCTGTTTGAACAGGCCGGGCTGGACTGACCTCTTGGGTGGGTTTTTTAAATTAGTTTTAAATTAATTTTAGTTATTGGACTTGTTTAAGTTTAATTCTTTTTTAAATATTTATTGTTGTATTTTAATTGTGAGCCGCCCCGAGTCCTTTCGGAGAGGGCGAGGCATACAAGTCCAATTATAAATAAATAAATAAATAATTAAAATGTTATTTTACTTTCTCTAGATACTGATATTAATAAAATACTTTAAAAATAAAATCTATATTGTTTTGGTGATTAGGTTCATTTAATATGAATTAGAGTCCTGCGTGGAAATGGAAATTCCAGGTGGAAATGTCAGCTGCTTTTAGAAAAGGCTGAGGGACAAGAGACATTATTTCTGGTGCATGCAGGACAACTGGGAAAGCCACACACTCTCAATATGTGCTTCACTGATTATAGCAAGGGCTTTGAATGAGTCCACCATGTTAAGCTGTGGAATGTGCTCAGAAAAAATGGGAATCCCAGAATATCTCATTGTCCTCATGTGAAACCATTACGCAGGCCTGGTAGCCATTGTCTGGATGGAATATGGTAAAAAAGACAAAATCCAAATCAGCAAAGAAGTGAGGCATGTTCTCCTCTTATTTATTCAACCTGTATTCTGAATATATATTGAGGGAATCTGGATTGGAAGAAGATGATCAGGTTTTAAAGTTGGAGGAAGGAATGTCAGTAACAGCACTATTTATTTATTTATTGAAATTATATTGCTGCCTATTTGTCCTTGGCGATTTGAGGCAGCTTACAGAATGTAAAACCATATTTAAAATAAAAAACAATAAAAACTAACAAAAAAGAATCAAATAAATTAATAAAGTACAATAGAACAAAATCTGGAAAAAATAAATAAAAGATCACCCCCAACTCCCACCCCTTGCCCCGTCGGCAGCAGATCACATGAGGCATTTGATGGGCTCAATTTTTGGTACACATTGTACAACTGAGAAGTCTATGTTGTTTGAAAAGGTAGAAAGAAAGAAAAGAGGAGAACCACCAGCAAGATATGGAAAAACCTATGGAAGACCTGAATGACCAGGTTGGACACACATCATTATGGAGAAGGTCTATTACTGGGGTTGGTAAGAGTCAATCAGTCAGTCAATCAATCAATCAATCAATCACAATCAAGTATTGTTTAATTGCATTTTTAAAGCTTAGAACTGTTTAGAGATAAATACATGATCCCTGTTAACAATTTAGAGCATTTCTCTAGAAATAATCTTTCCAGAATTGATGTTTCAGTTGTTTCAGTAGAATTTTGATTGTGCATTGTTAGGAAAATGTGAAACTTTAAAGAGACATTTGTCATTTATATCTCCAATATCAGATAAAGGATTTAGGTAAGTATTCATGACCAGTGCCTTTATTACAATACATGTTGAACAATATAAAATGTGAATAGATGGAGATTTTTTTTAAAGAAACAATGTAATATTGTATTTGTACTCTGGGTTGAATGAATAGATTTGCAAATACTTGTAAAATGATTGAATATATCCAGGGTTATTTTTTTCTCAAACTTATTTTTTATCCTTAGAGTCTCAATGCCATGAGTAACATTTTTTTGTAAGTTGAGGAAAAAAAAGATTAAATGAAGTAGGTTGTAAACTTAATTAAAAGGTTGTTGCTTGCTTATTTAGATAACTTGAGTTTAATTATATTATTGGCAGAAATAACCTTCAGCCACCAGAAAGAAGCATGTGGAAGCCAGCTCTTCAGATTTCTTCCCCTCCGTCCCAAACAACTCCCTCTAAAAATGTTATAAAAAGTATTAGGAGCACTTCCTGAACGTCGGAGGTGTGCCAGAAGGGGCTGAAAGGATCCTGAAAAATCAGGCAGAGACACGCTACACAGAGGAATGTGCCAGGATTTTTGCAAAATAGATGCCAATGGATGCAATCCAGTTAACTTCTAAAGTTATATTAGTCATCGGCATAACTCTAGCTGTGAAATTCAATCTCAAACTTCGGGAAATGTTCAAAGAAATAATCATTATAAGCATACTATCCTGAATGTGGGGAAAGGGAGCTACTTGGATAGAAGAAGCAGCTTGGGAGGACAAATAGCAAGAAGCTCAGTACAAGATGAAGACTCTGTACTAACTTGATTTTGTTTAGTTTTGCAGCCAACTCAGCGGACCAGTTCACTTCATATTTCTGTATGTAGCCTAGAAAGCACTTGGAAGCCACTGATGTTTAATTGGTATGATATACGAATCAAAAAGGGCTATTGATTCAATATAGGTGTCCATCTTATGAATATTTAGTTAGTTGCTGTGAGGATAGTAGGCTGGATTCAATGGCCTGTGGTCTGAGATAGTAAGGCAGGTTACTTCAGTGTAAAAAGAAGATACGATCTTACCATCAGTTTTAACTTATACTCTTATGTAGTATCAGATGTATGTCTAAGCACTTGAAAAATGGATTTTCCAAATCTCTGTACAGTATGTATGTGAAACATGTATCCGATATTAAATATAAAAGAAGACTTTTACCATGTTATAGGTATAGTTTTTGAGATTTACATTTTTTTGTTCTGCTAATTATGACATCCTTCAGTAGGAGACTCTGTTTAGTTATCTAATCCTACTTCTAAAAAAGCCATATGGATTTATTTCCTAAGGACTATAATAAGAAAAAGGTGTGAACATGATTTATTGAACTGTTACCTGAAGAGGCTGGCTTAAATTAAGGGAGAATCAGCCAAGATAATTGTTAAAATGTATACATCAGCTAGAGACTAGGACGAATAACTATCTGTGTAAATAAGTTTATCAGATTTTCTGATGACAAGTTAGTATATATGAATCTGAAAGTAAAGGAAGACATATTAATTGATTTGGTTTTTCCCATTAATTAGATTAAATCCTTTATGCTTAGTAATATCCAGTCAGAAAGCAATGAATACATGCATGTGGTAGCTTTTAATGAAGGTTTATTTTAAATGATAATTAAATACAAGAAAAGAGGTTCCATTAAATGTAAATGAAGCTTCAAATTATTTCTCCGAAAGTCCTTTTGAGTTCTTTTTATTCCTCAATGTACAGTAAATGACACTTTCAAGCTTCTGATTAAAAACAAAAATCTATGAAGAATGTCTTTGATAGTGAGAGAGAATGATTTCTGGAGGCTGTTATCACCTCTCACAATAGTGACTTCTAGTTACAGCTATGCTCATTTGTCTAATGAGCAGTGGCCATGGTCATTTGTCAAAGGGGAAGCAATGTCTTTCATTGAGATATTAATTTTTTGGCTCAGTTTGAAATTTGAATTGATTCCCTTCTCCCGTAAGTTATATTAACAAGTTGAATTACTTTTGTGACTATGTAAGTAAACTATGCCTAAACTAAATCTAATGCCCCAGTCCTTAGATTTTCTATTTGTGCTTGCAATTCCTGTTTGCAATTCTCAGTTTACATATGGGAACTAAAGGTTCAGAAAAGACATGTGCAAGACCACTAGCTGGAGCCCAAGGATAATATTTCTGAACCCAATCTATTTTATTAGGCCCCTTTTCACATTCAGACTGGGTTAGAATTGTGTTTCTTTGATTTTGGCTTAGTATGCTTTGTGAACTTGTCTATTATGGCTTTTAAACTATGAACTATTGTGTTGTGTGGTGTTGTGCAAACTGAGATAATTCAAGTTTAATTTACTTAATTCAGCAATTTTGGTTGTTTAAGCCATGCTGCAGCTTAGTGCATTGAATGTATCTAGTGACTAAAATTTCAGTTCGTATCCATGGTTTCCTGGGTCATAAATTATTTTTTAAAATCTATTTTAATTCTGAAATTACATTTGCAGCATAACTTGTCTTAGAGTTTTTCTGTTATACCTTTTCACTACTCAGTGTTCTTTGGATTCTATTTTGGTAAACAAAAATTGCAACAACTCTATATTTTTTTTCATTGGGCATATCAAAAACCCAAATTCAGTACAAATGCAGTTTAGAAATCAACTAGATCACAGACGTTTTTCAGGGATTTTATTTATTTTTTAAAATCTTCACATCAGTATATCTTTCCAAATCTACTCAGAATAGCCTTTTTCAGCAGCTCTTGTAGCTCTGAAGATTGTATTGCTGCAATTTGCTGGTGAACTGATTTAAAAATGCTACAACTTTCACTTCTTAAAACAACAATTGATGCATTATCTTCTGATAAACATAATGCACATAGTTTATTATTCCACATTTTTCACGGATATCTGCAATTTAGCTTAATGGTCTCCTATGGAAATGTGCTTACTGACTAGATCCTTTGTCCCTGTCTTCACAAGTAACCTTGTATTGTCAGATCCCAAAATAGACATTTTCTCTGGCATATGAACTAGAATAATTCAGAAATGTTATGATAGAAATTAAATTAAAGCATACTATGTGGCATTTTAAGATGATGCAGAGTGGTTCAAAAAATAAAATAAACATTTCACTTTAATATTAATATTAGTGCCAGTATTTTGAACAATTAGCAGTTAATATTATTTTAACACAAGAGATGGAAAGCTAATATATTGGAAGCTATATGAAATATAGATGTTAACATAAAGAAACTGAAAATAATTGCCCTACTGAAAGAACTATAGTGAAAAAAGTGGAAATAGCAGAGGCTATACAGATGAACAGTTTTGGGGCTCAATATTAATTATATACTCTTGAATAGTTGTTTAATTTGAGAACTGAGAGATTTATCATATTAAGATCTATAAATAAATTCTTAGCTAAGTGTGCTTTGAACATAGAAATGTTGTATCCAAATCCAGCACTAGTGAATCACTTATGATGATATGTTTTGAAGGCTGACATCTATGGGGCTTTGGTAAAGAAATTGCAGAGTAAGTTACTCAATATTCATTCTATACAAATGCTGAATAAGGATCTTGGTATTATGATGAGGACAATGTTGATACATTTGTGATTCAAACTTAAAATGCTGATTTGGAATTGTAATTCATTATACCTATTTTATATATGATTACTGCATTCCAGAAATAGCATACTTAACCTTTATGGCTTAGCCTGGATAAACAGCTAATAAAAATTTAATGGATTTGTAGACTGCAATCTGACACGAAAAAATATTTTATTTTGCTGAAAACTACAATCAAATATACCCGTTTCTATTTGTTGTTTTTTAAAAATATTTCTCATTTTTAAAATATTTCTCTTGCTTTATTATATGGAAAGAAAACCAAAAACAAAAAAGGGGAAAGTAATCCCAAAACAATTTAAGGGAAAAAAACAGAAGAAAAGAAAAAAGTAGAAATATAGATTCTGCTTATTGCAAACATCACTGTTTTAAATACATTATGAACTCTTGACTGCATAGAATAAAATCAATCAATCTTTCCATTTTGTTCCAAACAGAGGTAGAACATATCTCATAAAACTGAGGCTATAAATTCAGGGTGATACAACCATTCCATCATAACAAAATGATTTTTTCTTTGCTATGCCTCATGGTCAATAAATGAATATATTTTTACATATTCCAAATGTAAGGTGTACAGTATATTTAGAATCACATTCACATTTTAAGCCTTTTTTTCTTTACCCATGAGTAAAAAAAAGAACCAATTTGTTATAAAGGTATCACATAATAGTTTATCAATTGGTTCAAATTCCATAAAGAAACATGTTAAATTAAAAAACTAAGAGTTTATTCTTTTTATAAAATGTTCTTAATATCAACCTTCTTACGTTCCTTTAAAGCTATCAACAAAGGAAACACATTTAAAAAGACACTGATGACTTTAGTCCTGAATGGTAGGAAATATGTAAAAAATATATATAAAAAGAAGTCTGTTTTCTTTTATAGCTGTCTGTAAGAAACAATGAAGTTTTATTTCACCTTTTGTGATTTTGGCTAAACTAGGTGAGGGTTATAGGCAATATTTTTGAAGAGCACCAATTCGGAGAAGGTTTTTATACTATAATGAGGTTTGCAGTGTATTTAAGGTATAGTTAGCCAGCAAAGAGTTGTTGGAATTTAAAAGTACTGTGGTTGGTCAGTTGCATGGATGCCAAGCCTGCATGCATGTATCCATACAATACACATTTTAAAAGGCCAAAATATTGGCCTATCACCTTATTGTACAAAATTCTGATGGTCTCATCCAATATTTTTCAATACCTCTCCAGTGGGAAACCAATTTTTTTAAAAATTACATTTATATCCTGCCCTTCTCCGGAGACTCAGGGCGGCCTACAATCCTTGGGATACAACCAGTGTGCTCAGCAATAGCCTTCATTCCATTGTATATGCCTGCTTATTATTACTAAGCGGCATTTTTACAAGGTCAGCTAATTGCCCCCAACAATCTTGGGTCCTCAATTTACCTACCTCGAGAGGATGGAAGGCTGAGTCAACCTTGAAATTTGATGAACCTTGCAATTTTCTGGCTGTTTTATTTATTACATTTTTAAAAATGGAAGTAATTTTTATTTAAGTTTAGAATTATGCTAATGCAATGGAATGGAGGCACACTGCCAATTCTTGGATTACGTGTAAATCCTCAAAAACTGACATGGTGATGATTTGAAAAAAAAATCTTCTTTTTTGAAGCAAACTGTTTTTGTTGTTTTAATTTTAAATTCTGAATCCATCTGTGAGATTAGTTCTAATTATGTTTAAGCAGGAAGTAATTCTCTTTAAGTGTACACTGTGAGTACTTCATTTGGAGCAGTGTCCTCTTGAAATGCCTTTGTCCTGTCAGAAGGAGCCATCTAGTTCTCTTCAGTTTAGTCTCTATAAAATGAAGATTTTCATAATTGAGGTGGGCCATGAAGTAGCTTTAAAATAGTCTTCTTTACTTACCTTTTGACCCCAACACAGACTCCACAAATGCTTAGTTGCCTTGCTGGTTGTGGAGTGTTAAAGCTTCTGCATTATCTTTTGTTCCAAAGGAAGAGATGCTTGGCTAAAGTGCTGGTTCTCTGTCAAAATAAATGGCTCCATTTTAATGCTTTGTAGACTACAAATAAAGGGTAAGATTAATTGCACTTAGTTTGTCATAACTTAGGAAGAATGCCTTCTTCATAGTTATCCTACACACATGATTTGACCTGTGGCTTTTAAATCTGGTGTGTATTCAGATGATCTATTCTTTCCTGCTCCTTTTTTCTATTCAGTGTGATAACCTTGTCAGTGTAGGAGCCTGAAAGTCTCGTTCTGTAGTTGTCGCCCCAGGAATATTTCCTGTTCCCCCATTGAACTGAAAGGCAGAAGAAAACTGAAGGTCATGGGTGTGTGTGTGGGAGAATGTAAGCAATGAATGAACCTCTTTTGTATTCTTTCTCTGTATTTCTCAAACAACAAAATATTGTTCTATTTACCTCATGTAATAAGATGAAATCCTGGATATTGTTCTGCTAGCATTGATTTCCCAAACCTGGTATCTTCAAAATCTTTAGGACCAAATTCTCATGAACACAAATAGAGACTCTAGTCTTGTTAAGCCATGGATTACTTCAACAAACTAAAATTAAGAAAACTATCAGATTTATAAACCAGATCTGTGTGAATGTCTACACACTCACACACAGAGAGACATATATAAACATATATACCGTGTTTCCCCGAAAATAAGACCTACCCCGAAAGTAAGACCTAGCACTATTTTCTAAACCTGCCCTAATATAAGTCCTACCCCAAAAATAAGACCTAGTGTAAATCTCCAGTTCCAGGAAGACTTTTCAGGGAGCAACCGTGCACCCGCAAAACACCCCCTACACACTCACACCCACTATTTGGCACCATAAATATATAAGACCTACCCCGAAAATAAGACCTAGTGTGTTTTTGGGAACCAAAAAATATATAAGACAGTGTCTTATTTTCAGGCAAACACGGTACCAGTGATGGTATTCTACCGGTTTGGCCCAGTTCAGCCAAACTGCTACCGGTTGGCCGAACCAACCGATGATCAGCTGGGCAACAATCAGCTGTGCCACATGATTTAGATTAGCTAGAAAGCAGGAAATTGTTGGATTTCTTGCTTTCTAGCTAATCTAAATCATGCGGCACAGCTGATTCCCCCCTCGCTTCAAAATGCTGTGCAGCTCCCCCCTGCCCAATTTTTGCTCCCAGAAGGCTTCCCTGAGGCCCACTAGGCCACAAATGGGGTGCGGGGGGGGTGCTGCAAAAGAAAAAAGAGAAAAAGAGGGAGGGATGGGAGAAAGAAAGTGAGGGAGGGGAGAAAGAGAAAGAAAAAAGAAAAAGAAAGAAGGAAAAAAAAAGAAAGAAAGAAAGAGGGGGAAAAAGGAGAGGAAGGAAGGACCACAAACCTTGCCAATAGATCAAGGGTCTTCAAATTTGGCAAGTTTAAGACTTGTGGACTTCAACTCCCAGAATTCCTGAGCTAACATGACTGGAGGAAGAATTCTGGGAGTTGAAGTCCACAAGTCTTAAAGCTGTCATGTTTGAAGACCCCTGCACTAGACGCAGCTTCAGAGGTTGCTTTGAAACAGCACAGCCATCCAGGGCTGGAAGGTACCTGGATTTTGCCAGATCCCTGTTTTGGCATCTAGTCTAACCCCCTGCTCCAGAAAGTGAGTTTCTGTCTTTTGATCCCCAGTCACATGACCACATAGCCACGCCCACCCAGTCACATGACCACCAAACCATGCTCACCAAGCCACATCCACCAAGCCATGCCCACAGAACTGGTAGTAAAAATTTTTGAACCCCCACCACTGATATATACAGATATACAATGAAAGTTATCAATCAAAAGACAGGATATATTTTTAAGAAAATAAATGCATTACCAGTTTAGGGTTGGAAAAGCAATTTAAATGTTTTACACAAACATTTTAGTGCAGTTTTAAGGAATTCTTAAAAATCTAGTATTTAAGGTAACAGATGGCACATTCAGTTTGGTCAGACTCCATAGATAACTCTGAAAACCAGAAATGTGCTGATTTTCAAATGTGCTGAAAGTTATGCTGCAAACTAAATTTGAGATCGAACATTAGCTCTAGGGAGAATTTAAAATGAAAAAAAAAAGGTTTATTGGCCGTATGGAAGCTGCTGAACTAAGATTAAGGTCTAAGTGATTGGAATTGGTTGTGCTGAAGGAGATGAAATATAAACCTGTGATTCTCTAGGAAAGATGGCATCTATTCTTAAACACTGTAAATTATTTATCATGGCAACATGGTACTGTATGTAGAGCTTTATTAAGCTAGTTTTAGTGGAATGCAATTCATAAAATATTTTCCCTTTTTCATTACTTCAATATGATTGTCTTTAATGGGTTATTTACCTGCAGTTTGCAAACACATTTTTTCTGCTATTTTGCCAATTTTCTTTGTCAAATTAGGATGCCTAAAATTTATTTTAATACTGTATTCATTAGACTTAAGTTAAAATAGTGTGTGTGTATGAGGGTGTGTATAGAAAAACTCTTACCTTGCATTTTAACTAGCAAGAAAATTTATGCAGTAATTAATGCAAACTTCCGGTGGAATCAGACAAGCATTAAATAGATTGATAAACTGAAGCCCTTGGCCAAAAAAATCTTCTTAATGCAGAAAACAAAACTAACATAAGAGAATCCATCGATAGGTGTTGTTTCCAATAAAAGATTTGGACTCTGCCTTTGGTAGTAGTGGTATAAAAATAAGAGAAGTGGTTCAAAAGATGGTATTAAAATATTGGTGGGTTTGCATTGGGAAGAATAGGCTTAAGGATTAGAGGCTAAAATATCATCTGCTGAATGAGGTATATCCTGATTGTGGGAGATAGAGGAAAATAATCTTAGATGATGTGTATTCTAAGGAATTGTGTACCGAGCTGTGAGGGGGTGACAAGGTCATCTACAAGGTCATAGCTGCTGCACAAGAAATGTATCTTGAGAGCTGTTGATTGCCCAGCATGTTTGAGTTGACTACTTTCTGCCGAACAAGCAGAGACTATAAAAGGTAGCGGGATAAACTAACAAGAATAGGTTGGGCGAGTGAATTAGGGAGTCCCTAACAATTTCCCCTCTAAATCAAGAATTTCCTAACCTAGGAGCCTAAGAAGGAAATAAACACATGTGTTTCTAATGGTAGTGCTCCAAGGTACAAAAGTGAGGATAAATGATGAAGAATCCATAATCTGCAGTGCTTGTGGTATGTTCAAAATAACAAAATGTGTTTGTAGATATTAGCAGTATAGAAAAGCTCATATCAGTGCTTAAGGAAAAAGGCAAAGCTTTGGAGAATGATAGATTCCTTAAAGCAGAAACGATGGAACTATGAGAAGACCAAGAAAAGAATCATTGCCATTCTTGATTCATTACTATGTGGAACTGAAAGAAATATGTGCTGACCACACCTGTAAGTTTGGTAATTGTTGATTGTCAGGAGTAAGGATCAGATATGGAAAGATGAACAACAGTTGAGGATTATCAAGCCCCCTGAAAATAATTACTTTCTTCATATATAAAGAAAGCTTGATATCCTAGGGCCTCAGCAGGTTTTTTTTTTAGTTTATTTCTCTGATCCAGGGGTGGCGAACACGCGGCTCTCGAGCCGCATGCGGCTTCCGGCCAAAATGAATGCGGCTCTTTGCCTCTTATATTATTATTATATTATTATTATATTATATTATTTTGTATACTGTGGCTCTTTGCCACGTTTGGATTTTGTTATGCTGCTTCTGAGGAGGGATCTCTGAGGAGAGATTTCCGAGCGCGTAGTCCCGCCCCCGGCTGCGTCATCCCGTCTCCCATCCCTCGGAAACAACTGCACGAGCCAGCGAGCGTGGTGTGGCTCTCTGACTCGCACAGTTTAAAATTGCGGCTCTTTGTGTCAAACTTGTTCGCCACCCCTGCTCTGATCGATGAAAGAAGAATACTGAAATAAATTACAAGTTATGCAGTTTGTGTCAATGGAAGAAATACAATTTCTGGGGCAAGAGCAGAATTACCTAGATTCTAGATAAACTGGAGGCATGAGATAAGTTGTTCATAAAAAAGCTTGGTAAAAATGTGTTTGGCCCAAACATAGGATGATTATTAAAGCTTTAACTGAATTCTGTAACGTTGGTATCTGTACTTGTGAAAGATAGCTTGTAATTACAAACTGAATATGAGGCCACAGATGTTCCTGCAAAGAAAGAATATGCAGTTTTAGGCTGCATCAACAGAAGTGCACCTTCCAAATCATAGCATCTAGTTGCTGCACTTTGGTAAGATTCTATGTTTGTGTCCAGTTCTGGGCATTATATTTAAAAAAGGCTTCAGAGAGAGCAGCAAGGATGATCAAGAGTCTATAAATGTCCGGTCAGTGAGGAACTGTTGATATTTAGCGTGATAATAATGATGCTAAATAACGATAATGATATTTCAGAAAAGATAACTAAGGGAAGAAATTATAGCAATATTTAAATACCTGAAAGGATATCACATTGAAGAAGGTCAATCTCTATTATCTGTGATTAACAAAATGTAAAATGCAGAATAATAGACTTAAATTACAAGAACACAGATTCTATTTGGATTTTAGAAAAAAAAGCAACTTCATAACAGTTCACAGTGAAATCATTTACAGAGAAAGTGGTAGGTTTCTCTTCACTGGATATATTCAAGAAGAGACGGACTTTTTAGGATTAAACCCAGAGATGACAGAGAGAAATCCAGTTTAGTTCAATCCTTTATTTGCTTACACCTAATAGACAGAATCTTGCCAAACCAAAGTTATAACCTTCTAATCTACTAGATATATCCAGAGAGATTCTAGGGTGTGGCTATTCTATACCTCTTCCCTCTCTCCCATCTAGTTTGGGACTGCACAGTGTCTTAAGCTGGGCCTCTCTCTGAGAAAGCTCTGTGTTGCCAACACTCTACCCCCACTGCTCCTCCAGGTGTACATTCCGTCACAAGACTAGACATTTAATTTGGATTTTGGAATGAGTGGAGGATGGGGAGCTGGACTCTCTGGCATAAATGCCCCTTTCCAAGTTTATTATTCTATTAGTCAGTACTTTCAGAAGCCAGGTGAAAGCCCAAGGAATTCTTAGAATAAGTATACTGCCTTCTGAAATGCTCTAAAGATACAGTTTGAAAAATTGTTTAAAAAGTAGTAAGATATATTCTTATTACCTTATTCCAATCAAATATTTAGCTGTAGCATAGTCTTTTGAACAGTTTTCAGAATCAGTTACACATCCAATATCCATCCTCATGTCAGATGTAAACACCTGCAGAAAGAAAGTTAAATGAATATTAAAAAATATAAAGCATGCACTGTATATTGCTTTCATCCACCTCACCTGCCAGACTGTGCCTCCACCACAGAGATAATTTGCTAGATTTATTTATTTATTTATTTATAATTGGACTTGTATGCCACCCCCTCTCCGCAAGGACTCGGGTGACTCACAAAACACAATAATTCAACAATAAATATTTTAAAAAGATTAAATCGAACAAGCCCAATCACTAAGAACCATTAAAATAATTTAAAAAACCCCAGGAGGTCAGTCCAGCCCGGCCTGTTCAAACAACCAGGTCTTCAGATCGCGGCGGAAGGAGCAAAGATCAGGAGCCAAATGGAGCTCCAAAGGGAGTTGATTCCACAAGGCGGGGGCCGCAACAGAATAGGCCCTTCCCTGGGGCACAGCCAGCTGACATTATCTAGCCCAGTGGTTCTTAACCTGGGCGATATCGCCCCCCAAGGGGCAATTTTGTTTTTCAGGGGGGTGATAGAATGAAAAGGGGCGACGTGGGGGCAAAGGAACGGAAGGGGGGTGATATGGGGGCGATGGAGGGAGATATATTGGGAGGGAGAGAGAGAGAGAGAAGCAGTGGCACGTTACGTGCTGCTGTGGCCATGCGTCGACACGCCACCCCCCTGCCGCCCCTTAGCACCCCTCTGCTGGCCCCCTTGGAGATGCTAAGAGGCGGCAGCGGGGCGTTCAAGCCTCCAGCCCTGCACATTCACCCATTGACTAGTAACACTCTGGAGCCGTGCCTCCAATGTGGAAGAGGTGTGCGTTATGTGCCGCCGTGGCTGTGTTTGACACGCCGCCCCCTGTCACCTCTTAGCGTCCCCAAGGCCAGGGGGCCAGCAGGGCACTAAGGGCAGCAGGGGCGTTGCGCGCCGGCCGGCTCTGCTGGTTCATCCATTTGTGCCAGCTCGGAGCGTTACTAGTCAATGGGTGAATGTGCAGGCTGGTGGCTTAACACCCCCCTGCCGCCTCTAAGCGTCCCCAAGGCCAGCAGAGTGGTGCTAAGAGGTGGCAGGGGGCGTTCAAGCGCCGGCCCTGCACATTCACCCATTGACTAGTAACGCTCTGGAGCTGGCACCAAAATGGATGAAACAGCAGAGCCGGCCGCGCCGAACGCCCCTGCCACCCTTAGCTCCCCTCTGCTGGCCCCTTGGGGATGCTAAGAGGTGGCAGGGGCGTTCCAGGCACCGGCCCTGCAGGCTCACCCATTGACCGTAGCACTGCTCCGGAGCCAGTGCCAAAATGGGTGAAACTGCAGGGCCGGCCGGCGCCTTGAATGCCCCCCTGCTGCCTCTTAGTGCCACTCTGCTGGCCCCCTTGGGGACACTGAGGCGACAGGGAGCGGTTATGTTGGGGGGGGAGGGGGCGTGACAACTTCCTCAATGGCTCAAGGGGCGATTCTTTCAAAAGGTTAAGAACCACTGATCTAGCCGACGGCACCCCGAGGAGTCCCCGTCTGTGCGCACGCACAGGGCGATCGGTGTTTGATATTGGCAGGAGACACTCCGCAATACCCCCCACCCAAATCGTAAAGGAATTTGAATGTTAACACCAACACCTTGAATCTCACCCGAGGGCAACGGTAACCAATGCAGCTCGGCGAGGAGGGGTGTAACATGGGAGTATCGGGAAACTCCCATCACAACCTGCGCAGCCGCATTCTGCACCAGCTGAAGCCTCCGGATGGTATGCAAGGGCAGTCCTAGATAGAGAGCGTTGCAGTAGTCGAGTCGGGACGTCACAAGTGCATGAGTGATCGTGCGAAGGGCATCTCGGTCCAGATGAAGTATAGGATGGCTTGTCTTTTATTAAAGAAGGCTCAGTTGAAAGCACCATCACTTTCTACATGGCTCAAATATACACAATATGGAAATAGCTATGTATGTCTGCCAGCTCTTGAAAATCTGAAAATGGTAACTAGTTTTTGTTTGATGTGGCACATAGGACATTCATAAACCTGCTGTCTTTATGGGTGCCCATCATCTAAAAGAGCCTTGGTGGTGCAGGCTGTTAAATGCCTAGCACTTAGTTCCAGCTGCCTGCAATTAGTGCAGGCTCGAATCCCACCAGGCTCAAGGTTGACTCAGTCTTCCATCCTCTCAGGGTAGGTAAAGTGAGGACCCAAGATTGTTGGGGGCAATAAGCTGACTTTGTAAAAATGCCGCTTGGGGCCAAAAGCCCTAGTAATAAGCAGGCATATACAATGGAATGAAGGCTATTGCTGAGCACATTGGGTTGTGCTCCAAAAACTGTAAGCCGCTCTGAGTCTCCGGAGAAGGGGGGCATATAAATATGAATTTAAAAAAAATTACTAATTTTAGTTGCATATAATTTAAGCAAATCAGTGATTATTTTAGCTTACTAATCATTACCTATCACCAGCTCCATTTTGGTTTAGAAAA